>JANZXV010000009.1:19463582-19475872 GCA_027576455.1 Erythroxylum roigii
ATATACAATTAATGTGTAATTTTTTAATAATATTTGATTTGCATATATTTTAATTTTAGCTATAATGATAATTAATTAATTTAAAAATATAATGTATTATATTATAATTATTATACATAAGAATATCATTACAAAAAAATAGAAACGGGATGATAAAACTAAACATATTTTTGTTTTTAGTTTTTTTATTACAAATTTCAACCAAACAGGTTTTTGTTTTCAGTTTTTATATTATAAATCTAAACCAAATAAGTTTTCGCTTTTTAAGAAAAAATAAAAACAGAAACTAGAAGTCAAAAACCAAAAACCAAAAACTAAAAACTAAAAACTAAAATAAATCAAAAAGAAATCCGTCGTGGCCATTGGAAATCCGTCGTGGCCATTGCACTGCACGTGGACGTATGTGGAAGACCATGCGTTGGTCCGATCCTGCTGTCTACACGCGTACTTCCTGCATGAGTTCCAAGTGTTCCACGAACTAACCTACCTAAACCCAATATGTTAAAGACAATTGTACATTTGTACTACCTGCAAACAAAAGATAAAACTACTGTATGTACTATGTACTATGTACTGCTGACGTCTAAAAGTCAAACCAACAAATTGGGTAGCCAGTGGTGTTACGTTACGACTCAACCTTACCATATATCTTAAATGCTTTTCATGTTGCAATCGATAAGAAAAGGGTAGAAAGTGTGAAGAGCAATCAATCACATAGCCCATTGTTTAGTGAGAATTCAATAGACAAAACTTACTTCTATACCATCAAACAAACACCAACTTAAGACTCATATGCCCATCATTGCCCACAGATCATAAGCTCAATCTTTCATACCTTACCACCAGTATTATCTTTACTTTCAAGATCACTCAAATCAAATTTAATTAACTTAAATTTGTAAATATTAAGTTAATTAATTTATTTAAAGCATATAATTTATACGTTATTATGTTTTTATCATTTTGTTCATAAAAATATCTAATAAATTTTTGAAAATTTTATTTTAAGAATAAGTAATGTTTTATTTTACCTTTTAAAACCCATTATTAGTTTTTGAATTGTGGGATAGATGAAATCTTATATATAATTTTTATGAATAATAATTATAAAATCCTATCTTATATTGAAGATTGTGAGCTCAAATTTTTTTCATACTGATTTTTAAAATTTCTTTAAAATTTTATCAGTATTTAATACAAAATACCAATATTTAAAAAAACAATAAATTAAACTAATAAGACAAGAAGTTTAAGGTTTAAAAAGTTGTTGAATAAATTAAAGAATTTAAAATATAATTAAAAGATTATTTATTGAAATTTAATTAAAAATATGTTAAAATAAAATTTTATTTATTTATTTTAATTTATAAGAAAAGGGTTGAATTTTTTAATGTTGCGAAATATATTTTCTACTAAAGTTTATTAAAAATCAATTAGACCAAGTTACTATATATTATATTATTTTCATAATTTATTAAAGAGGATTTTAAGTGATTGCGTTCTAAAGCGTAAAATTATAAGCTTTGTCTTAAAAAAAACATTTCTCATGGGACGAACGAGAAATAAGGTTGTTGGATTGGGACTTGTTGTTGTCCTACGTGGCCCTATCACTCTTTCTCCCTCGCTCTCAAAGGATAGCCGGTCTTATCCTTTACGTGAAGATGGGCCCCACTCGCTGTTTCGCCTTCTCTAATGGTCTCCACGTGTAATCATTCTCGGCTAATCCTTTTACTTTTTTGATTAATTAAGATTAAGGAAAAACAAATCGGTCTCAAAGCTCAATACTCTCTAGCGTAAGTAACGGGTCACGTTGATCGGTGGTTATAAACGGCGTCGTGTTGCGCACATTATCCGCGTTTCTTCTGATATTTCTCTAAAAGCGACACCAGAGAATTGTAGCTGAAGAACAAAGCCGGACAACTGGCAAAGTCTCACTGATTCATTTCTTTTTCGTCACAAATTCAAAGGAAATCTACTCTTTCATTCTCTTCCCTTCTCTTCTTTCTTTTCTTTTCACTTTTCTGTTTTGGGTTTGGCCGGTTAATCCAGTTCAATCCACACCCTCTTCAGTTTTGGTCTGTTCTTTCTCTTTTGTTATCTGTTTTTCCCTCGTAAGTTCTAATCCAAACCGTGTAATCTTTGGTTTGTGCTCATCTTTATCTGTACGATGCAACTTTCTGGGTGGTTGGTTAAGTTGGCAATAGAGAATTTTTATTTTCTTGCTGTGATTGTTTCTGTACCTTTGTCTTATGATTTGAGTTATGGTTGTGAGGTCAACTTTGCTAAGAATGTTTTAGCTTCAAGTTCTGTTTTCGCTCTTTTACTCGTACTGGAATTCTAGAGATCATACTGGGTTCTGAGAATGATAGCTTATCTTGGTCTTCTGTTCAACGGTTAACTCAAGTGAAGTCCTGATTCAAAGCTAAAGATCACTTTTTTATAAATACCATTATGCCTAGAATAAAATTTTCTGGATTCTATGCCCTTTGGGATTAGGATTTCCTAATGTGATGGATATTTTGTCGCATTTGAAGCTATAGAAAGCTCTTTATTTTGTCCAAATCGTATGTAAGTTAAATATGTTCACTCCTTTGAGGAGGAGGAGGAGGAGGAACAAGCTTTGGTTCTTTTGTCTGGTGTTGTTCCTCTGTGAGTGGTAGTAACTGCTTTTTGTGTGGTGCAGATGAATGGAATAAAGAAAGGCTATGGCGGCAGCAGAAGCAAGGGCAGTTTGGCAGAGGACAGCTAATCGGTGTTTTGTCCAAGAGGATGCTAAACGAGCTCCTAAATTAGCTTGCTGCCAATCATCGTCTTCATCATCTAACCTGGTTGAAGGAGTGCCCACTGGTGTTGGTGACGTGCTCGATAACCCTTCTTCGGGCTTCATGCCTCTTAACAGGAATCCCTCATATTCTAATCTGTCTCCTGACACAAGATGGTGGCTTCAGTTGCAACCTTGTTATGGGTACCGGAAAGGATTGACTTATGAACAGCTAAATTCCCTAGAGGCCGAGATGGAGAACTTGAGAGCTGGGATTGTAAAATCGCCCTCGAGGGTTAGTGAGATTTGCTCACAAGATACTGGAGACAACAAATGCAGTGATTGCCCCAAGTATAGTGAGCCTGCTCACTGTAAGATCTATGCTGATTATACGGGGAAGGATCTTGAAGTGAAGCAGCAAGCAGAAGAAGCTTCATATGATCAGGATGCACAACATTTTGTTGACCTAAAAGACACCAGGAAGAACTCCAAAGTGATTGAGATGGATAATGAATGTCCCAAATCTCAAAAGAGTGATGACTACTGCTTGGATCCAGAATCTCCTTGGATTGCTGGTGAAAAGAATGTTCCGTGGTGGCGAGCAACAGACAAATATGACTTGCCCACATTGGTTGCACAAAAATCGTTTGATTATATTGACAATTGTGATCTCCCTCCTCCTCAAAAGATGAACATGAAGAGATATCGATGTGCTTGTCCTGGATCTTCTGATCGTCATGAGCTGTTGACGCCGTCTTTGGATTGGAAGGCTCGTGATCTTTGTACTCCCAGTTCTGTTATCCATGTAAAGGGCTGTCCTAATTCTGAAGGCATTTCTGGAAGACATAGGACCTCGGCAGAAAACTCACTGAGTGGTTCGGACAGATCATTAAGGTATATGCTAGATTATAACTTCTGTTGGATTCTTATTCTCAAATGATGTGGATCAGTTTTCTACAGCCATGAGCATTTTGAACTAATACAATTAAGATTTAATGCTTTACATTAGAAGGTTTCCTGGTTGGTTGCCAATGCTGCAGTTTAGTTTACTGCTAAGCTAATAGAATTTATTATAACCCGATCTGCTAACCTTGGTGGCAACCCAGTGGAGGGAACTTTCATGAGAAATCAAACTAGAAATGATTATGGATTTTCCGATTCCCATTCCTAAGAATCTATTAAGGTAAACCTTCAAACTTCCCAAGGGGAGTTTGATCCTCCTTTACTGAAAGAGTCGGTGGCCGGCATAGCTTTCTTCTTGACTTCGTATTTAAAATGCACTCTCGCTGCCAGAAGATTGGAATAAACAATTAGCCTACTTCTATAATAAATCCGTGTATGTATATTGTTTTGTATGTGCACATCTGTTTTGCTTCCTGTTTGGCTGTTAATGTTGCAGAACTTAGATTAGTTTTCATTAGACTTGTATACAGGATACATCTGCCTGTGCTTCTATTATTATTTGCACATCTACTTCGTTAAAAGTTTCTAATTTGTGGGAGCCTGCAATCTTTAAGTACAGTTATACTGCAACACAAAAGGATACCACAGGAACTGGGCAAGCTTCTGAAAGTGATTCCTGCAAGGCTCAGCTGCTGGAAGCACTTTGTCATTCTCAAACTCGTGCAAGGGAAGCCGAGAAGGCAGCAAAGCAAGTATGTGCTGAGAAGGAACATCTTATTAACCTCTTCTTCAAACAAGCCACACAACTATTTGCCTATAAACAGTGGTTCCAACTGCTGCAGCTTGAAAGGCTTTACCATTCAAGCAAGGATAATACTGATCGGCCAATGTCAACTCTCTTCCCTTTAGCTCTCCCTTGGATACCTCCGAAGGGCAGGAAACTTCAGAAGAACTGGCAGAAGTCTGCACGAGGTAAAAGAAGCAAGCGAAAGCGAGGAAAACATATCAGCACGTATATTGTTGCATTTGCAGTAGGTTTGGGTCTTGTTGGTGCTGGATTGCTATTGGGATGGACAGTAGGATGGATGTTGCCCTTTTAGAGTCTTGATAAATTCCTGCTGCTTGTCAGGAATCCATTTATCTGGGTATGAATGAATATCTCCTTGTGTAGGTTTTTTGTTATTGGTTTCTATCACTAAATATGTTCTTTAGATTATGTTTCCATGTGATCAGTCTATCTTTGGTTTGTGTACAGATTGGTGGGATGAGGGGCTGTCACTCTGCTCTTTCTTTGATCTCTTGTATATGATTAAAGCATTTATGCCACTCTTCTTAACATTACACTTTTCATTCATTTTGTCCAAAAATGTATGGTATTGAAAATGGACAATTTGCAAGTTATGAATATATATGGTATTGAAAATGGACAATTTGCAAGTTATGAATATAAATCTGAATTTTAACTTAAAAATAAAAAAATGCTGTAGTTTAAGAAATTTTAAATTTTAATTATAAACTCAAAATATCTTGAGATAATTGAGCATGTCATGACGTTAGTAAGATCTCATCGGAGGTCAATCCCGAAATTTGATAGATCATTCCTTTTTCTGCTAATATATAAAATATGAGATTTCATTAAAGTGGATTCTTAAGAAATCACGAATTAGACCATTTGTACTTACTTCAATAAAGGAAGGGTAAGCCTCTTCGACCGAAAATTTTTTTTTGTCTTGATCTCAAATTAACACTACGTAAGTTCGAACTAATTAAATACTTGTATCCGAAATTCCCCGAATTAGTTTACCATTTATACAAAGAATATAATTGACAACTCGAAGTTTCAAATTATCTTTTTCCTAAAGAACTTGGGCGGAACCGTTGAAGATTTTTTTCAATATTTTAAAAACTAAACCGAAAAATAAACTGATAAGAAAAGATGTTTAAATTTTAAAAAATTCAATTAATATTAGACTGTTATAAAACGATTGAAAAAAAAATTCCTAATAACTTGTTTTTTGATTAAAAAATAGATTGTTAACTAAAATCTTTTTGATTTATTTTAATTTATAAAAATTTATTAATTTACAAAAATTGACCGATTAATTAATAAACTAATCAATTTTTAACAAGTGTTATTAAAGTAAATCGAAATTAAAATTTGAAAACCGAACAAAAAATTAGATGGTTCAAAATTTTTACGATTGAACATGTAAAACCTATTGGATTTTTAGTCATTGTTTTTTTACCTTTCTATTATTATTATCTTAAGGAATCTTTAAGGATTCAATTTATATTTCAAAATGAACATTACATGTATTGTAAAACCCACATGTTGTAACCCGACCCGTTAGATCTTGGGTCGAGAAAGCTCGAGCTTCTTTAGGCATGGTCCAAGAAGGCGTGCGTTGTGTTTATCTCGGCATTGGTCATCATCAATCAACTCGGGTGTTTCGGAGACGAAGCAAGAAAAATGGCGGTGATGGAGAAGCTCAAGATGTTTATAGTCCAAGAGCCTGTTGTTGCAGCTTCTTGTTTGATAGCTGGCTATGGTACGCTTTCTCTTTTTCCTCTTAAATACTGTTGATTTGTTGGGTGTCGTGTTTTTATGAGAATCAAAATTGGTGCATTTTTATTGTTCGGCTCGAAACTTTACATGGAAGCTATTCTGTTTTAGGTTTCTGTCATGGAGTGATCTAATTGTTGAATTTAGACAAGTTCACGTGTGAATAGGTTAGGAGAAGACTTGAAATTAGGGTTTTCTTTTAATTCCTGCAACTATGATGAGTGTTTTATTACTCGTTGAAGCATTTTTGGCTGAGAAGCCAAAATTTGTTTACCGAAAGAACATAATGATTCCCGTCATATTACCTGAGATCTTGAGGTCTGGTGATGTAGATGTATCTGGTTGTACTTGTCCTTAACGAGATGAACTTCACTGTGGAGCTATTAAACTTAACTGAGGAGCTAGTTTTAACGGAGCTATAACTATAATCTGTAGATTGATGCGTAATGGGCTTTTGGGAGCATGAGATGTTTGCCCTTGTGCTATTTTTTGTGTGGTTTCACAGGTTGCAGATGGCTATGGATCAGATGGACATTGAACCTTAAGTTATTACTAGTTATTTTCTGCATCACATGGATACGAAGTTATAAGTCTCTTACTAGTTATTAAGATAGCATTCTTGTGAAATTTCAGGTCTTTTCCTTCCTGCTGTTGTAAGGCCAATATTGGACTCTCTTGAATCAGGCAAGCAAGTCCCGCAGCCTGTACTGAGTGATGTGAGTACTTCCTCTTTACGCATCAAGTGACTGGAGTTATGCATCCTGTTTTATATGTGCTTTATGACTTCTGTTAACTCGGAACTGAATGTTGATTATCATCACACTCAAATATACTTTCATCACCCATGGATTATGAGATAGCTACCCTCTAGAAAATGGATGATTGTGCTTGTGTTAAGAGTCTTTAGTTTTCTAGAGCACCCTTGGGGTTGATGCGATATTTGTGCTACACATTTCTGCGATTGCTCCGCTTGCTTTTTTGGCCTAGTATTCCATTTTGTTTCTTATCTGGCCTTGGAACTCTGAGTTTAATTTCTAAATAATGGCAGCATCACTTCTGAAATAGGTTCTATAAACTAGTTGGCCATTAGTGTTAGCTTTGTACTAGTTTGTGGTTAGGTATTTGATGACTTTATGTAGATGGAACATAGACACTTCTGATGACTTCCATGCTTGAAACATGAAAGAAGGGGGTATAATCTCGTTTGAGTATGACCTTATGACGTGCACATTCATGTGCTGTGTCTGAGAATATAGTGGCGCTGCCTAATCCGTTCTAACCATTTTGCAGGTGGTTGCAGGAGTGAGGGGTAAAAAGCAGTGATGAATTGGTTTGATCAAAAAGTTCAAACATCTCCCACCTTGTTTACTAATCATATTTCCCCAGTTCAGATGAGCAGCATGAAATAATCTTTTATCTTTATCAGTTGTTTGAACGCACAGATTTCTAATGCAGAGACTGAAATTTCTTGGTGTAACTTTCTGAACAGTAAGTGCTAAATGATTTCAAAGAGAGATACTTTGATGAAAGAAAACTGTTTTCATCCATTTATCACATGAACTCCGCATATTAATGATTAGTGTTCTATTTTTGGTTGCTCTAACGTTGGAAGTCCCGTTATTTGTCGACTTTGTTCCTTAACATCTGGTACTGATTTGAACCGAGGCTTATAGCCTGTAGAAGTGGAAGTAGTGCGTTAATCTAACAGGTGTTGTATGGAAGTTGGCAAAAAGAACAATTTAGCCCCTTTATAGTAAAATTTTATGTTGTACTCTAATGTTTTAGTTTGAACTCTTAACGGTTAGAAAACGTTCAAAATAAACCTTAACGTTTAGAAAATGTTCAAAACAGCTTCTAAATTCAGTGCATAATTTTGTTTAATTAAGGGTTATTTTTAGCATTTTTTAAACGTTATGGTTCATATTAAATATGTTAAGGTTTAATTTATATTTCAGTCTAAATGGTAAGGTCTAAATTACTCTTTTTGGCCACGAAAGTTTGCATGAACCGATGTAACACTAAAAACACTTGCTGGTAGCAGAACGTCTTTGGAAGTTTAATAAAAGCTCAATATATCGTGGCTGATGTGTTCTGTTCCTTACCATACTATTAAACATATACATTTACGATGCTTCCACATGTAATGAAGCAGAGCCAAGTACATAAACTGATGGTACATCAGTCTTGATAAAGACACGTAAACATGCTATGATCTAGGAGAAACAAGATCCAGTCATTCTTGGCATAAAAGTAAACTGAACGTGGTACGAAAAAGCTTGCATCAAGCAGTCATCATGAAACAGAGCCTGATTAGGCAGAAGACCAAAGCTGGCAATGATGTGATATGCCACGATTACATTTCATTTTCTGAAATAGCATATTCATTATCGAACAAGTAAGTTAACGGACCATATGGTGCTGTACTGCTGTACCTCTCTGCAAAGAAAAGTCACATTACGAAACCATCCTTCTTTCCTTTCCTACCCTTCTTCCATGGCACCACCTGTTTCAACCCCTCATAAATAGTAGCCTGCAGAAGTGTCAAACGCAATTGAGCAACTGTTGTTTAATATTGACGAGAAACAGTGTCGGAATACGGAAATTTTGGCATTAGTTTGTTCCTGCTCTTACTCTACGGTGTTGTACTGTATCTACTTGTACATTTATCTTCGCAGGGTTAATTGTTTGAATGATCAAAACTTGAACAAACCTGTCAAAACAATTTAACGGACAAGTTTTGGTTCTGAGTTTGTACAGTTAAGGACGTCTTTAAGGAGTATCTGATCATAGCCTTTGGTTCTCACACACAAGAACGGAAAAAGAATCTGTAAACAAATATCTTCTTGGATCTCTTCTAATGAATTAGATTGTTGGATCTTTCCCTATCTGATTAGAATAAATAATACTGTTAGCATCTACTACAGGACATGACTTGCAAGGTTATCTCCTTCGTCCTAAGAATCACACATTTCATGATGAAGCAATTGAAAACATGAACTATAAAGGAAGAAACGAGTTTCACTTAGAAAAGAATTGAAGACATGAGAACTAACCCAGAAGGGAGGCTTGGCATGAGAAACAGCAGAAAAGCTTCCAGGCCTTTTAGTCTTGGTAAACTTTAACAATTTGCTGCTATTATTGTCTTCTTCTTCATTGTCAGCTTCTCTGTCGAACAATGATGGAAAAACGTGGCTACTTCCACCAACAACCTCTCTTTTACCCTTGAAAGCCCTCGTGCCCCAACGCCAAGAACCGAACACGCCTTTCTTGTTAAAGACCGTGGCACCAAGTTGAGACCTTTGAGGACTACTGCAAGTCCCGCGAAACGATCCATGACGTTCCCTTCTGATAATTCTGAAAGAAAATGATTGGAACCTTGATGATCTGCCCATGTAAGGACCCTCGAGCACAGTAATTGGTGAGGGCTGTTTAGCTATATAAGCATCCAACAGAAGTCTCGGAGGTGGCTCAAGGCATTTTGGACTTGAGTCAACGGTGTTTGATGGGGTTGTGCAGTGCCTTGGCTTGCCAGGTTCTTCTTCCCAGCGAAATGGAACAGAGGCTGAGGTGTAGAGTGGTGGGGATAGTGTACCTGACCTCTCTGGCGATTGTACCAGTCCATGAGAGAGTTGACTCGAGAGTAGAGGTAATCTTGGCGTAGACCATGGCTCTGTTTTTGCTTCAGATCCCATATCTTAACCTCAAATGAGCTTTGGATGGGTATGGACTATGGAGTGTTTCCTGTGGTTAAATATTGCGACTTTGCACTTGCAGACACTGTGCAACAGAGGAAAAGAGAGGCCTTTCCTGTCATCAGCAGTCTCATACATACGATGCCAACCCCTTTTTTTCTAATCATGTCTAAATTACTATTAATTTAATTAATTTAAAGCATCAATTAATACCCAAATCTTCTTTATTTTAAATATAATTTAATTAAAACAACTCTTCTCCGGAAAACCAAACATGCTTATTTTAAATGGGAAAGCAAAAGAAAACAAGATGACAAAAGCACCAAAGAGCACTGAGAAGACTCTGATTTTGGAATCAGCATACGCTTTAGTAAAAGCATGTGATGCCTTTTTCATCCTGCGGAGGCAAGCATATTCAAACAAATACTTGAATCACCTTCTAACTTCTTTGAATCCTCCCAACCTCATCCAAACTTCAGCTTTTGACTCCGATCAAGAATGGAGTTCCTTGTACTGATCAACACGTTAACCTCCTCAAAATTCAAAAAGGCAAAGTTTTCGGTCACGAAAATTATGTCCTCTACTCTATCCTATTAAATCTCAGTCATTTATTTGTATTAATCCTGCGTAAATAGATGATTTAGATTCAAGAGAACAGGACAGGACAGGGCACAGAAGATCCTGACGTATATAAAGTCTTCGTCCTCCGTAAGAAAAGTAAAATCAGTGCGGAGTCAAGAACTGTAGAATATGTATTTTATAAGACCATTTTGGCGTACAGTAAGCATTTTCTTCACCTTCCGTCATAAGATAGAGACAAGTAAACAGAGAAGGTGGCACATCATATTAGTTATGCAACTTTCTTCATTAAAGAAACGTGACTACAAGTCGTGTTAGGAAAAGGAAAGGTTAGATGTCACTTTTTTCTTGCCACGAGAAATCGTTTAACAACCGAAATTGTAGAATTATTTAGGAAAATCGTAACAGAGAATTCATGATAATATTTATATAATAACTCCATAATTATATTTTAAATAAATTATTTAATGAAACAATATTTTAAAATTAAGGATAGTAAAAAGTTTAAATTTAAATTCAATTCAATTTAATCAAAGCTAAAATAAATTTGAATTTTATAATTTTTTATTATTCAATTATAAGAAATTGTATTGAATTGATTTGATACAAACGAGGGCAAAAGTGTATATGAAATCTCAACGTTTACAATAAAACATAACTTGAATTTTAACGATACAAAGAATTTAAATTAAACTTTAATGTTTTCAAATATTCAAAATAAACCTCGAATGAATGAAAATTTTAATAAGATTAACACCTAAATGTTAGGTCAATACTGAAATGTCATTATTTATATGTTTTTTAAATAAATAATGAACTCCACTGTCACATAATTACTTTTCATATTAACTATAAAGTGAGTCACGTTATCACGTAATAGTGAAATCCACCGTTATAGAATTTTGACAAGAAACAAAAACTTGTTACGTAATAGTGAGATTCACTTCTATATATTTATGATGATATATCTCACTTATCATATGATAATGGGACTTTTTTGTTTAAAAAATAAAAAATAATGTCATGTTGCTGGAGAGACTCGGGATCATGCATCACATGCATGGCAAGGTAGCGAAAATGTCGAAATCAAAATTCCAACTCCCAGGATGTCCCTATAAACCTAGAATCCATGCTATAAAATTGGAGAAGGCAGAGAAGGCGGTAATGAGATGGATTTCATTAGTGATGAAGTAGAAAATATATACATATTACATATGTGATCTGATCCTTAATCTAAGGCATTTGACTGCTGATCTTTAGCTAATTACAAGCTAATCTAGGTAAGAAGTCGGTATACGTCAATCAACTATACAAGGTAAATATCGTTAATTAAGATAATTACAACATTTCTAATACTCCCCCTCAAGTTGGAGAGTAGGGATCAATTACTCCCAACTTGCCTCGTAAAAATTGGAACTGATCTTTCCCCAATGGCTTTGTAAAAATGTCCGCTAGCTGCAAATGAGTCGAGGCATCGCGGCTCTATTACTTTCGCCTGCAATTTTTCACGGACGATGTGACAATCTATTTCAATGTGCTTCGTGCGCTCGTGAAAAATTGGATTTGCTGCAATGTGTAAAGCTGCCTGATTATCACAATATAAAAATGATGGATCTATCTGTGGTACCTGTAAATCCTGCAAAATATATCGTAACCATGTTAGTTCTAAACACGTATTGGTCATGGCTCGATACTCTACCTCCGCTGAAGAACGTGATACATTTGTCTGCTTTTTTGACTTCCAAGATATAAGAGAAGAACCAAGAAAAATGCAATATCCGGAGACTGAACG
>JANZXV010000009.1:19487452-19498402 GCA_027576455.1 Erythroxylum roigii
CTCATTTCACGCATTAAAACTTCTGCCAATTCCTCCTTTAATAATTCTAACGTCCAATTAAAGTTCGGGGTCCAACATTAAGTGTTTGCATCCTTTTGCTACAGTAAGATTAAATATATATTTTTTCATATTCCTCAGCTTATTATTTTCTATTGGAATACCACAAAGGTTATTCTTTTCAACTTTAAAATTATATGGGGAATAATCCGCTCATAATATAGGTATAATGAAAATTTGAGAAACGAATTTCTCTACATTCATATTGCTCCCACTTGAATTAGATAGTGGCAAAGAGCTCCTATTAGGTTGCAACTGTCATTGAACATAAACAAATTCATCATCTCCTAAATTGCTCCCACTTAGATAAATACCATTTAATTGGTTTTATATTATAAGAATATTCTAATTTAGTCTCTCATCTAGAGATAAGTTTTGAACTATCTTTTCTTGCTTTGAAAAATTATTCTCTAATAATGAGATGTATTGTGACACAAATTCAATTACTTGTTTATTACTTTGTTCACCTTTGAACATATACCCTTCGGATTGTGGATATAGGAAACAAACATATTCTTTAAAAAATCAGATATGGTTAATCAGGTCTCTTATCTTTCCATATCTTATTCGGTGTTTTAGGATATGAATTAATAGGCACCCTATTAAGTACATATGTGATCATCAATGACATGTCTCCTAAATAAGTGATAGGCAAATTTGCCTGTGTAATTATAGACCTAAATATGAGAAAAGTGTTATTTCTCATCTTTGCACCACCATCTTGTTGATGGATTCATATGATAGTCGTTAGCTATCCATTTAATTTTCATCACATGACTTCTTGAATTGATCAAATAACTCTTCTTATATTTGATCGGTTCTTGAAGTCTTTATAAACTTTATCTTGATGATTCTCAACTAAAGTCATATACTTTTTGAAATAACAGAATGTTTAAATTATATGAAATCAAATAAATATAAGTATACTAAGTATGATTATTGATAAATGTGATGAAATAACTACTTTCATGCCATGCTCTCATATCCGTTTAGCCACAAATATTTTAATAAATTAATTGCAATAGCTTAGCAGATCTTTTCCCATGTTCAATGATTTTTGCGTTATTTTATGTAAGTCTTCTAAATAAAATATGCTTAACCAATCAATTTATTCAATTTTATCCAATATGATCAAGTCTAGCATACCACAAATTGGTATAGATATTATAAAAACTAAATTATGTCATTAAACAAAAAAAACTAATTTCATTTGCTTAATAAACAATATATAAAATACAAAAACATCCAACATAAAACCATGAATAATATAATTCCAAGAAAATTGTCCTTTCCACCATTGTGGAAATTAACATTGGATCCAAGGGTAACTAAAACATGACATAAATAAGACTTTTTCTTTATGGGAGGTCCTTTTACTTTCGCAATTTAGGTTGCTTTAGTTCTTCTTGGAATCCTAAGAATTATGGAAGATTTTCTTTTACTTTTCACTTAAAATCATCATAATGCTTCCTTTTTTTTAGTTTTAAACCCTTATGAGCATAATTTAGCCATATATGTCTCTGTGTATGGCTCAGAAGCCTTAATATATTTATCAATAGGTGCCTCATAGTTTCCTATATCATCTTAATATTCATATTATTGGTTAAGTACATGTTCATATGCCCTTAAGAGGAGGCAAGAATATGTAATAACTTACACTAGCTCAGTATAATATAAGGTATGACTAACATCCCTCGGTTCACTATGTTTGCCATTAGCTACACATGTCTCCGCATTGAATTCTCCTATCTCATATTCTCATGTTATGATTTATTTATTTATTACAGTATATTTCAAGCATAATAGTGAGTGATCATAATATGGTCACTAAGATGTCACTATACTTTATTACCATCGAGGGCCATATGTCCTTAGCATGATCATACCTTTTAGCATGATCACACCTTTTGATGTCTAGCATAACATCATTATATTTTGTTGTACAAGCCAAAGAGGTCTTCTTTTATATGAGCTACATTCCTCGTAATTCTCCTATGTTGAGTCATAAAGTACTTCTTAAAGACTATCAAGATTTAACAATTGCTACAAACAACTAATGCTACATAAGAATCGTTAATCAATAAAAATGTGACTAACTTTTATTGACTAAAATTATAAAATTTGATGAATATTACAAATATGAAATTTGGCAAACTTTATAAGGAATTGTGCCAATTAGTTCTTTAGATGAATCATTGAAATTCATATCCACAATTATCTTTATAATGTTATTTGATAGGCTACTAAAATTAATACCTTAAGGCAGTTCTCTTCTCCTATATTCTTTCAAGAAATTTTGCACCATCTAACTATATATGTGAATATGATCAGATGGAGCATTCCACTCTAATTAACAAATCTTTGTGTTGGGGCATGAGTTTTTTACAAAACGCTTCATTTTTGCTAATGGGAATGGAGAACCCTTGATAACATGCAAAGATGAGACCTTGTATCTGTTATTCACCAACAAAATATGTAACATTAGGTATATCCTAAGCACCATATGATATTGATCCAATTATTCCTTCATAAAATTCACACGATTTCATTTTGCTAGAGTTCAAATTAAAATCGGGTTCTCATTATAACCATTTTTCTGAAACGAATTTGAGGGAAAATAATATTTAGCACTTTTAAATAATAAGTTGAAATGTTTTCGATAATGTTAGCATATCATTAAAGCCAAAATATTTGAAAGAGCATGAAAAAATGATTTCTTTTGAATCATTAAACCTAATATTGGATTAAATTAATTTAATTTGATTATATTATGAACTTATTTCTAATTTATTATTATTAAACTTATGAACTTATTTTAATTAAGATTAAACTCATCGATTTTAAATTTATAATTCAATTTAAAAACTTTTTTTAAAATATTATTAAAATTCATTCATATTTTCAATGAATTTAAAAACTTATTTCTAAATAAATAAATTTATTAATTTGATCACAAGTCTTATATTTAACTCATCAAAACATTTAAGCCTATTGTTAAAATTCGTTTAAATTCAAATATTAACCCATATAGATCTAAATGATTTTTAACCCTATTATCTTTAATTATTTTACAGCCAAAATGAGGTTTTATCGAGTCATTTAAATGGGTAAAAATTGAGTTCGAATACCAGTCCAAATACCAACCCATAGTTCTAAGCCCATTGACATGGGTCCATCCTATATAAGCATAAATGTGTAACCCAACACACTTTGAATTTTATCAACGGTTGTCTTCTTCAACCTATGTTCGCTTGATGGAAACACCATCGACAGTGAGAAGGGGCATCCACAGATGGAGGTTCATTGGATTCCAAGCGTCTTTCAGGTGCCATTAGAGGCATTAATGACGGTATATGTCAGGTGATGGCATCAAAGAGAAGAACCCTGCCAGAGGAGGAGAGGGGAACACCGCTGGAGACACCATTAACGCAGATTTACGCAGCTCCTCACTAAAACCATGTCCGCCCCCTAATGAAGTTTCATTTCCTTTGGCTTAAGCCTAAGTTTTGGGTTTGTTCATTAAAATTATGAATATTTTTTTTCTTTCAGACGGTGGAGCTATTAAACCTTATCCCATTACTGCTGCCTTGTATCTAGATTAATGGATTTTTTTGACAATTAGGAATTGTTTTGGTTATGTTTATTGCCATATTTTTTGGTTTCCAATCTTATCTATAGATGAATGTCGTGTTGCCACTGAACATAATCTAGGTTCAAGAACTGACACATCTAAATTATGATTTTCTCTATGTTTTCAGACACATCTTATACCTTTCTTTTGGTTCTCAAAGTTTCAAATTCCATACATGTTTTGATTTGTTTTTGCTTATATCGTTCGTTAATCTGGTCTTCAAATGCACTAAACAGACAAAAGTCCACACAAATGTCTTAAATTGAGAACCACTAAAATAAGAACTATTGATCATAAATTCAACAAATGGATTATTAATAAAACATATCGGGCATAAGAGATTATTTTTAGTATAAAAGCACAATCTAATTTGAATTCAACACAGGAATTATCTATTTATGGAGGTTTATTTTCAGAATTCGTTCATATCAAATCACTTTATGAATAAAGTGTTGGTTTATGCCGTATAACCAATCGCTTTGGTTGTAGTTTAGTGACAAAATTATTAATAAAGACATTTTTTATCTTTATGTATTAATTACATTTAATGTTTTAATACTAAAGATAAAATCTTTGAAAATAATTAATGTGTAATTGAAATTATGACCAGATCATAATTGTGAGATTCAATTTATATTTACGTATTAGTCCTAAATGTTTCGAGTTGTAGTTTTATTAAGATGGGATATTGTTGAAACGGTAGAATTAGTACACATTATGTTTCTTTCTTACGAAGAAAGTCATTGATCTCATAAATTAAAGTATGAAGATACTTAAACTAATGAGTGGGTAATTATTAGAAAATAAGTCACTAAACAACTATGAGAATTCCAAATAGAATATTACTTATGTATCCGTTGATTTTCTCATAATGATGGTTGTATAATTGATCTTTAGATTTGAGATTACCAATGTATCTCGTGTAGGAATTACTGTGTTTTGATACTACCTATGAATTGCCTTAGGATAATTCAGTCGGTAGTACTTGAATGCAATATGAACCATATGGAAAATAGTTGAGCAAGCCAATAAAGGATTCGTCACTCTAAAATAATTAGAAAGAATGTTCTACTGTTCTTGATTAGTAGTAATTTATGAAATTCTCTGACCAAAGTAAATTAACATTTCAAAAAGGCATTTTTAAATATCAATTATAAATCAATTCTTCAATAGCAAGAACGAACATGATTGGACCAAAAGAGGAGACACTATATCTATACTCTGTCCAATTGGAATATTGAATGACGAAAGGATTAAATTATAGATCATAACCACATAAGCACATCAAAATGGTTTGGGTAGATCCATAAACATGACGAACTACACATTTTCACATAATGGTATTGTGTAGTCGTAAACTGCGTACTATCACAATCCCATATAGTGATTTTGCATAGACATAAATATGAGGGAGTCCATGAAGGAGCTCCATGTCACTAGTGGGTAGGTAGAAGAAGCCTTTAACTTGGTAAACATGCACGTGACATACTTGAATGGACTATACCAAACCTACATAACATGTAATTCATGAATTGAAAACAGTTAGCCCAAATGGCACATTTTGGAAACTTGATTTCATAAACTTGATATCCTTTCAAAAATCATTTTCATTTTTCATTTCATAATTCAAACACACAATTCATATACTAAACATATAGCACATTCTCGAAGCATTCAAAGAGTAATAAATGTACATTTAAAAAGTAGTTGAAATCATTTATTTCTATTTTTTGAAAGGGATATTAATGGCTTATTACTTAATTATAAAAATGTAACCCACCTTGAATTCCTTGCTTATAACTTGCTTAAATGTGCCTCTCCTCTTGCTCCTCTTGTCTTCCTTGTTTCCCTTTTTATAGGCAAAAATCTCAACTTCAATGAGGTTGCAAAAAATTGAAACTCACAAAGCATATTCAATAAAATTGTTTCTGGAAAACTTAAACCCATGTATTTCCTAAACTTCATGAACCAAAACCCTTCCACATATCCAAAAGTATAAAAATCAAATTTACCTTGAATCTTTACCAAATGAAAAGATTATAGGCTCAAATGGAAGCTCTCATCTTCCTCTACCTTTTTCTCTTCTTGCACAACCTTAAAATCTCTCTAGAAAGTTTAAAAAAGATGAAATTCTAGCTCAGCTCTTTTCTTTTCTCCCAAACCACCGAAACTCTTTCTCTCTTCTTTCACTCTTCACTCACGTTTTTCTCTTCTCAAGTGCAAGACAACGATTCCTTCTTCCCAATTTTACCCTTCCTTATTAGCTTATGTCTTATCGTTTTTATCCTTAAGTAAACTACCCAAAATACCCCTTTATACATTCTTACCACTTTTAATTCAACTAACCTATGAAATAAATTCTACTAGCATAGACATAAAAAGATTGACTCCTAAAATTCACCTATCCAAACCTCATAATTCATTTAAATCATGCTTAATTAAAGAAAAAAATTTAGGTGCCAACATGTTGCCACGAGTTACTTCCTCAACCAAAAGAAGTTGATGTCGAAGCAAGCTAAGTGGCAAGCTTTCTTGGCAGAATTCAATTTTGTGATGGAGTATAAGCCGGGCAAGGCCAACATGGTGGCCGATGCACTTAGTAGAAAGATCGAGCTAGCTGCCATCACAAGTATGAGCTTTCCTTTGGTGAATCGAATCAAGAAGGGACTAAAGCATGACTTACAAGCCAAGAGTTTGATGGAGTTGACAAGTCAGGAGAAGACATGCCAATTTTGGCTTAAGTATGGGTTGCTCACTACCAAACGTGATCGTGTGTATGTGCCAAAGTGGCAAGGGTTGAGGAAGGAAATCATTAAGGAGTTCCATGACTCCAAATGGGCAGGCCATTCTGATATACATTGCACTTTGACACTTATAGAGCATGCCTACTATTGACTTCAAATGCGCGATGATATTGAGTTATATGTGAAGACTTGTCTTGTGTGCCAACAAGACAAGATGGATCAAAATAAGCAAGCTGGGTTGTTAAAACCATTGCCCATTTCGAAGAAGCCTTGGGAGAGTATCTCCATGGATTTCATCACATGCCTACCAAAGTCCGAGGGATGTAGCAACATCATAGTGGTGGTAGATCGATTTAGCAAGTACGGAGTATTCATCCACATGGTTACAAAATTTACAGCCGAGGATGTTGAACGTCTATTCTTTCATCATGTGGTGAAGTATTGGGGCATACTGAAGACGATTGTGAGTGATCGAGGCACTCGCTTTACTGGGAGGTTTTGGATAGAGCTATTTAAGTTATTGGGGTCCGAGCTCAATTTCTCTACAAGCTTTCATCCTTAAACTGATGGCCAAATCAAAAGGGTGAATGCATTGTTGGAGTTAATTTTAAGGCATTATATGAGTGCCAACTAACATCATTGGACCAAGTTACTTGACGTTGTCCAATTCTCTTACAATTTGCAAAAGAGCGAATCAACGGGAACCAGTCCATTCGAGATTACCACAGGACAATAACCTATGACTCCTCACACTTTGGCGATTAAATATAAAGGTTTGATTCCTGCCGCATTCAAGTTTGTCAAAGGTGGACATGAGAAAACCGATATGGCACAAGCACACTTGGCAAGGGCTACCAAGCGAATGAAGAAGTTGGCTAATACCAAGAGGAGATACTTGAAGTTCAAAGAAGGAGACTTAGTGATGGTGAAGCTCCTTCCTCATCAAAGCCGATGGTTCGCCAAGGTGCACAAGGGACTAGTAAGGCGATATGAAGGACCTTTCCCTATGGAGGAAAGGGTTGGTAAGCTAGCTTATCGATTGACATTGCCTTCACATTTGGAGATTCATCCATTCTTTCAGGTGAGCTTATTAAATTCATATCATGTCGACAAGGAGGAGCTAAGTAAGAGCGAGTCGAGGAGAGCACCCACGACCATCACTACTTCTCACGAGCACAAGATAGAGGAGATGTTGGCGCATCTTATTATGTAGAGGAGGGGTTCTCATCCAAGCTATATGGAGTACTTTGTGAAATGGAAGGGATTGCCTGATAGTGAGGCGGGTTGGGAGCATGAGCTTACATTATGGGACTATAGGGACATGATCACGACATATAAGGAGGACGCGACGAGGGCGTCGCCTAAATAAGTGGGGGAGAATGTCACGTTCTGCATGTTTTGAAGCCCACAAGTTGAGGTTCGGTCTAAAAGAGTCTTCTAGAGCATGTTGGAATCTTCTGGAAGATTCTAAAATATGGTAAAAGCTTGTAGAAGACCCTAGAAGCTTCTAGAACATAGTAGAAGACTATGAAAGCTTGTAGAAGCTTCTGAAACATTGTGGAACAATATGAAACATTATAGAACATTGTGGAACAATATGAAACATTATAGAAGCTTGTAGAATGTTGTTGATATATACATAATGTACATGAAGTATGTAGAGTAGTTTAGGAAATTCTAGATGGTGATTGTGAGCCCTTGGATCAAATAGATTCCAGCCATCCATTGAGGAGGTGGAAGGCTATAAATACCTAAGGGACTTCATTTTTTTGTTCCCGAGTAGCTCCAACTCCCACACTGCCGCTGGAAGCGAGACGTCCGTAATTGATCCGATCAGAGAGCTATGCCCAGGGGGCTAGAGGGTCATCAATAGGAAATGTCTATTTCTCCTCCTTGTGGTGACTCGAACTCAAGACCTCCCCTAGGGGAGAGTTTTAAGGGAGAGATCTGGACCACTTGGTCCACCTCTCGTTGTCCACTATACTTACTTGACTTCATTCAAAGTCGCACAGGAGTGTCTAAATTCAAGTGTTTTTAACGAGTCAGTTAAAACGACATCGTATTACTTAAAAAGGTTGAGCTTCAGTTAGACCTGGACCCGGACAATTCAAGTCCGGACTTAATTAAAAAACGTTGCGAAACTAATTTATAAGTCGACCCGTTATCATCCCTGTTGATGGTCAGGAGGATAAAATGTTAAAATATGCAACCTCTAAAGCAATGTAACGGTGGAGTATGATGAAGTAATGGATGGTGTGAAATGAATCGAAGTAATGGAAGTAATGGAGGGGTCATAAGCTGCATATGCATCTTCTTCTTTGGAGGAGAATCGAGATAAAAAGGAAAAAAAAATCAAAAAGAAAAAGGTAAAAGGTATATTTAGCTTTTATTCCCATGTCTTTTCCTGAATTAACCAACTCTTTTGACTAATTACAGGGAAAGTTTCGATACCTTATTTAGTACATGTAATTTGTTTTTAACTTTTAATCTTTCTTTTCTTAGTTCATTTGGCGCATTTTCAGTAAGATTCTGATTAACTTTGTGCAAAGGAATAAATGGTTTTGCTTCTTCGTATAGATTTTGAGCCATCACTAGTTCAAGATGTGTAAAAATAGACACTATGAATGAACTTTTAACTTAAGTAGTAAGTCATGTTGGTATTTAAGATTAGGGTTTATTGCATTCAACTTTTTCTTATATTACTGATATTTGATTAGCTCACATATGATATTTATATTATTTGCATTTGTTACGTGGAGGGACTCCATGATTTCAAAATTGCGGCATCGATTTGTTGAAAATAAGCAAAAAGACAGCTGTCTTATGTAGTAGAGCACTCCCTGCTTCAAAAAAGATTACAACAAAACATAGAGAGAGGAAAACTAGAGCATTGTTTTGCTCTGAAGTTAGAAAATATATTCCTAAAGAGTTGGTGAGTGACAAAATAGTGATGTTAGTATTTTTAGGTTGGGAAACACCTTGTGACCACTATTTTGGTTTTATTTCTGTATATCTACTATTTGTAATAGTGGAATAATTATTCTGAGTTTTATCCGTAGACTTAGCCCAAAATTAAGGGCTGAACCATGTTAAAAATTATGTGCCCATTTTGCTCATTTTATTTTTCCTTTTCACGAAATACTCCTGTCGCACCCAACAGTATTACACTGAATTACTAGATCTAACTGTATGAGTAGCGAGTATATAATAATTGTAGTATTCGCCCTGCTATCATCCGAATGATCAAAAGGCCCACCAATCATCACAAACATTGTATTATAAAAACTTAGTTGTTTACGTTTCTACTATCCTAATTCCTCTTTCTCTACAATAAAAGTTGTAACTTTAAAGTGGTAAGTATATCTTACTAAATTGAAATGAACGAAACGAGCATACAATTTTTCTTTATAAAGATTATACCACAATTATTAGTTCACTTATGATGTTTGTATTATTTATAAAATTAAAAATTTGAAGTTTAATCGAAAAATTATTGTTAAATGAAAATTAATTAATTTATAAGAACTTATTGAATTAATTAATAAATTCATCATTTTTTAACGACAAAAGTTATTAAAATAAATCGAATCAAAAAGTTAAAAATTTAAAAATCAGTAATTTAATAAACAAAATTTAAAAAGAGAATAACTAAAACCTTATCGTATAATCTTATCCATCCAATCTGTAGATTCCTTTAGGATTAGAGATTTAGATCTCTTCAAAAATTCTTAATGATATGAGTTTTAACGCTGCCGTAAACCTTAACAGTGACATCATCAGTTCCAGATGTTTGTTCCCCGACTCTGGTGCGTTAAAAAGCTCCTTTTGATTTCTGGGTATGGCATAAAGATTTTAGTATCTTGAGAGGAATCTTCTAAAATTGAAAGACACACATATATAGAAATTCCTCTCCCCTTTCCCCCACTTGTGATGATTAAGGTAAAAACAACAAGTGATTAAAATAGTGTAGAGAGAGAGGGGAATAGGAAGTAGAAGAAGAAGAAGAAGAAGAACAAGAACGAGTTGACCTCATTGACATCTGTCACATGATATATTATTGCAAAGGTACGGGATGATTGGTGGGTCTAAAGGAACTTTCAATGTACACCCCACGCCGAGACCAATTCAAGGCATGTCCCTTCCCGTGGCCGCCCTAAAACCTTGAGGCACCCCACTTACTTTCCTTTCTTTATACTTTTCAAACGTCTAATTAATGCTGAATTTTTCAAAAATCAGAATTAAACTAATAAGACAATAGGTGAAATTTGAAATTTTGATTAAAAATTATTAAATAAAAATTAATTGATTTATTTTAGTTTATAAAATTTTATAAATGTATAAAAATTAACTGATTAATTAATAAATTATTTTATTTACTGTTCTGAAAAATTAAAAACCAAACTGAAAAGTTGAACGATTTAATACTTTTATGATTGAATCAGTCGAATTGGTTGACTTTTTTAAGCATTACTTAATTATATATTTAAATGGAGTTTTCTAAGTTCTTTTAGGTTTATT
>JANZXV010000009.1:19509363-19523619 GCA_027576455.1 Erythroxylum roigii
ATTTTATAAAATTTTAATAATTTATTTAAAGAGATTAAAATTAAATTAAATTAAATTATTCATTTATAAAAATAACCTATCTTTATTTTTATCTAATATGTATTTATTAGACATTAATAATCAAATAATTTTTATTTTATTTTTATTAAAAATATACATTTAAAATAAAAAAAAAACTAAAATTTAAAATTATAATAAGAAAACCAAAAATAAAACTGAAGGACCCTTAAAATTTTTTCCTTTCCTTATAACTTGCGCATGGGGACAAGACCATTTACTATTTTAAAGCACTGATCATCTATGTCCGACGACCTTGTATTCAATCCACATCATGCCTTTACATTTTATTCACGCCGGTCCTTATGTTCCATTTCTTTGTGGCTCTAAACCGGCCGAATTGCTATTTATTGACTTTCCACCTACACCCCCTTCCATGTACCTCGCATGACTTTAAGCTTCTGATTGCATCTTATTGTGGTCCCTGCGAGGGCCTACGTTCTTTCTGTGCTCAAGGACAACCGGACACAGTCTACAAATGCCTTAAGTGTATGAAATTATGGTGCTAAGAGGGACCAAGGAAGGAAACCCGTAAATAAGAATAGGAGTAGGACGAGCCGACGAGCAGTTCATGAGTCACTGTCATATGATTGATAAGTCCTTCGTTTGTAGGTAACAGCATCGTGGTCCTAACAACAACAATGAACAAGCATCTCTAGTTCTTCGTGTAGTTTGAAAGTTGATGTTCCCGTACGATTTTCATGCATTAAAAACTTGTCTTCGGAATGATTGGTTTGTGTAGATTTTAGTGCAAACCTGTTCCTGCATCTGCATGCAATATGAACCTGTACATACAACACTGCTTCATTGGAAGAAAGCCATTTTAATCACGACTTGTACTGCGTTCTTTTCCATATCTGTAGATTCTCGTTTCACATTTTTAACCCTTAATGGCTGGTTCTGCATTAAACGTAACTTTATCGGAAAGAGTCACTAGTCTGTTTCCTGAGATGCATTGTCCAGAAGAACATTATAGAACCAACCTCCTTTTGTTCCTTCGACAAACTTTCCAGATATATGCATGCATGAATAGCAAAGATTACAAAAATTTAACGACATTGTTAATATCATAAAGTTGTTGTCTTTTCATTATATAAAAATGATTACATCAGAATAGTTTTTTATAAATCTTATATGGTACAATTTAGGTAATTAGAAACAAGAACATATTCTAAACCACGTATATGTTCTATTTTTTCATGTTACTCTGCTACAGCTTGAGAATAGGACGAGGTACTCATTGATGGCAGGTTCCATTCAACTTCAATTTCTTTCCAATGGCCGTAGCACTAATTCTATTTTGGACCACGTAAAACAGTAAAAAATTCAAGATCAGATATAAGAAAGATACCTGAAAGAGACCCATTTCAGAAGTAAGGCCAAGGAATGTGGAACACATGCCGAGAAAAATTAGGTCTAACGAAATTTGTCCCATTGAGTTAGATTTAATTTTTTTAATTTTTAAGTTTTAGATTAAGTTAGGCTTCTTTTAAAACAAATTTAAGGATGTGCTTGTGTAGTGGGTATGAGTAAAGAGGAATGAGTATGAAATGAAAAGTAGTGTTTAGTAAGTAACTATGAATACAAAACTTTTATTTTGATTCCTTGTTTTCGATCATTGCTCCATTCCTCTCGTAATCTAAAGGAATGAGAGTCCTTCCTTTACATATTTTTGACACGCGTTCCCACATCTTTTGCTTCGCTCTCCTCACTTCATCTGGCTCTAACTACACGCCCATGTAGTCTTTTTCATTTCACTCACCATATGCGTAAAGTTCCACTATCGAAGTATCAACTACCATAAACCACTAAGAATTTTTCTCACACTTCTGTTTCTGCTTCTGCTTTTGCGACACACTTCTGTTTCTAATTCTATACCCTTTTTGATCCAGGAAAATTGTTAATTCTATTTTCTACTACTAGATTGAGCTATCCGATTTGGGACTAAAACACCACTTGGATAGGTTTCGTTTCTTCTTTGATTTGCTTGTTGTAATTGATCATGAGGTGGTGTTGTTTGGTGGGTATTGTAAAGGAAGGTATGCGAATTATATTGGGTTTTTTTCTAGTTTCTATTGATCAGATCCTTTAGCATTTTTGGCTTTGTGTTTATATTCTTTGGTATTTTCTCCCAACCCAAACAAAATGCCTTTTCTGTAATTTCAAAATTTGTTCTTTAAGTAAAAAAATAGTTCTACTGCAACACCCCACTCCCGAATGACCCGAACCTGATATCGACGGTCAGGGGCGGATCCAGAAAATTTTTTAAGTGGGGGTAAAATTTTAGCGGGGGCAAAATTTTAATTATAGCAAAATTTTATTTTTTTATACCATCAAAATTTAAAATAATAATTTTTACAAGTAAAATTTAAAATAATAATTTTGTTGAAATGTTTTGATTTCGATTACTATATCTGAATGTTGAACATCTTTGTATATTTACTATTAGTAATATATAACTTTCAGTTGTTGGATTACTTTTGAAATGCAACCATGTGAATATCTCTATTTGTTTGACTATGTATTCGTGAGTTATTAGATTACATATGCATGCTTTAAATTTTTCAACAAAGTTATTTTTTGTTACATGTTATTTCTTTGATAACTCTTACATTGTCGTTCTTTCATTAGGAATGACTATGGTTGCCCTTGGGAGGGGAAAGAATAAGCAGTATTGTAAGGACGATGAGGTTGAAGCTTTGGTCGACGTTTTGCAAGAACTAGCTTGTGATCCTTTATGGAAACTAGATGGGGGATTTAAGAACAATTACATGGTTGAAGTGCACAAGATGTTGTTGAGCAAGATTCCCAATTTTGATAAGGATGTCAATCCCCACATTGACTCTAAAATTAAATGGTTAAGAAATAAGTACAATCCAATTTCTGAAATGTGTATGCAAAGTGGCTGTCAGTGGGATGATTTTGAGCATAAGATAAATTGTGAGAAACAATGGTTTGATGAATGGTGCTTGATAAGGACATCTAACTCAAAAGTTGATTGAACTCTTATTTTAGTAGTTTTTTTCTCATAATTATAACATTTTTTTGTTGTTACATTTTTAATCTTCTTCTTCCTATAATTCTTTTTTATAGAATCACAATAATGCAATTGAAATGTGGAACTTTAAATTCCCATATTTGTGGAAACCGGACATGGTGTGGGGTAACGATAGAACGACGGGACTCAAAGCTAAGGATATAGCTGAAGCAAATGCTAAGGCTAATAGCTGAAGCAAATGCTAAGGCTAATAGCCCAAAGAATATGACAATGTGTTCTTCATCGGATAGTGAAGATGAACTTGTTGTGGTATCGATACACAAAGTCCTTCGGCTATTCCTTCAAGCAACCATGGAACAAAAAGGCTAAAAAATCTGTCACCAAGAAAGGAAAGTTCTTACAAGAAAAAAGACTAGCAACACTTAGAATACCATTGAGTCAAGGTTAGACAGTTTCACTGTTAAGTTTGAGTCTATTTGCGAACAAATGACCTCACAATATGCAACTGTTATAAATGCTTTGATTGCGAAGTCTAAATCTGATTCCCTAACTGATGAGAAGATGCAAGAGCTCATCAGTGAGCTTCTTAATAGTGGCATATCTCAAATGGATGTTGATAAGGCTGTTGTGTTATTCTGTAATGATCTTGCTAAAGTTCAGGTTTTGTTCGCTTTACCAAGTCATTTAAAAAAATCTTTTGTACTTGGATTCCTCTATCCATCTCCTAGTATATGAATCATTCAAATAAGCATATTAATATTTTTGTAAGTATTATAAACTTATGATGCAATTGATGTTGCCTAATCATGTTATTTTGTATTAGTTGGGTCTTTTGTAGTTGTGATGCAAACAATATTTGTAGTGTTAACCTGGTTATTTTGCATCAATTGACGGCTTTTGTTTAAGGTATTATATATACGACAAATATTTTGTATCATTTACATTATCAAAGGAATGTAAATTATATTAAACTGTGTTACTTGATTTTACTATAGCAATGGAATGGTAGATATTATGATTATGACGATAAATTGTACAATATTTTGGATTATTAAACTATATTTTGAGGATATTATGTAACTAATGATATGTTGATGCAAGAAAATACTGGAGTATTTTTTTTTCAAGAGCTATTGGAAATGAAATACCGCAATATACCTGATTTTAAACATTCTGTCATTACAAATAGGTGCATAAAATATAATTAATTAAAATATATTTAAATTTTGATATAAAACAAAATTTTAACAAATTTTTATTTCTCAAAATTTTTAACAAACCGACCACCATCAATAGTCATGGTAATCATTCTTTCATCTTAACCAACCATCATCATTATAATGATTATATCAATTCTCATTCCTCACTATATTCATTTATATTCTCATTCTCATTATCCTTTGTGAACCAAGCGCCCTAAGTCTTAGATTTAGTTTGAACTTAAATTTAATTTCAAATTTTCTAGTTAAATATGAGATCGCCAAATATTCGGAAGTTCTTCTATTCAATCTTTTTCTTTTTCTTATTGTTGGATCTCTAGTTTGTACACATTTTCTCTTTATTTCCCAGTTTAACTCATTCACATCCAGATCGTGAAAGTTTGGATTCCATATTATAAAAGGAAACATTGCTTTTACCAATTCGAATCAGACTGTTGCCAATATTAAGAAAAGTTTATCCCTTCCACAAGAAAATAATGTGAATTTGTCTACTAATATCAGTATCATTAAAAGATGGAAGAAACAACAACATCAATCTCAATGTATCAGATTCTCTTATTTGTGAAGCCTGAAGGAGGGATGCCAAATAAGACTGAAGGAGGGATATCAATTGAGCATTGTCTTTTCTTTATATTTTACAAAAGAAATCTATCTTCTTGACTCTAAATTTGTGGCTTTTTGATCACCAAAGAACAATTTTGCCGTTATTGGAGGACTAAAACAAATAAAAAAGAAAGAAACAAGCTGTGAAATGGACCTAACGGAAATTTAAAGAAAAAAGGAAAGTATAAATAGATTAATAATTTAAAACTTGTGGCCTATGGACAATTGGTCCAGTTTTAACTTTTAGGCCATAGGTTGGGGACTGAGGTGATTAAAGTAATGGGGTCGTGAGTGACCAGCTTGCCGCTGGAAAGAAAGGGATTTAAGTGGCTTCGGCAATGTGCGCACGTACAATTTCCGATCGCAAGATTCGACTTTTGCATTTAAAATTAAAATTTTGGATATTAATTAAGACTTTCAAATTTTAAATTAAATTAGATTAAACCTTTTCAAAAATTAAAATAAGCCTCCTAATCCTAGGAAGCAGGTCAACTCGTACTAATGTTTATAGTACTTATCTCTCGCGTAAGAAGGCATACCGAACGTCAATATTATATTTTAAGATAACGAATTCTTGTTAAATTTTATTCTGTCTTATTCTATCCATTTGAATCTTATCCATTTATTTATACGAGATTCGAGGCTGATATAGCTGAGATTTAATGAACAAAATATGACATAATAATATTAGGCAAAAATCCTTGCTATTACGGTATTACCGATTCTTTAAACTCAGAATCTGAACTCTTTTGATATTAAAATTTGTGACATCACAATTAAAACTCAAATATAATATTAGTGTTTTATTAGGCTGTAACCCAATTATACAAATCTACCAATCAAGATCTTCTGTCCAGTTTTTATGGTGTCTTATTATGTTTAGTAAATCTCAGCCATTCATTTAAGCGGGCCCTACCTAAATAAACGTGAGATCCGCATAAATAAATGATTGAGATTCACTGGACACAATAAAACACCATAAAATTGTACAGAAGAATTGGACTCCAAATCTACACACAAAATTAACCAGCGAGCTCGGTTGGCTAATTAATGGAACTATATAGGACACCGCAGAGACAAGCCATTGAGTGTTGGTGAAAAGCTTCTCCTTCCTGCCACGTCGCAGAATCTACGGCGAAGCTCCAACTGCGAGAATTCCAACTCCGACCATTACTCATCAATTCCGGCAATTCAATCTCGCCCCAGAAATCATCAACATCTCCATCTCCATCACCGTCACCATCCCGGTCACTCTTCTTCATTGACGTGATTATCGCATGTGCAGCTTTTGTTGCCGCTGCCTGTATATCCTTGGCCGTACAACTGGACGGTATAGGCAAGTCATCGACCTCGTCGGGAAAGTTGAGCTGTGCTTTACAACCTTTAAGACAATACGCAGCTACGTCGTATGCTTTGGCGGCCATTTCGGGCACCGGGAAGGAGCCTAGCCAAATACGCGACTTTTTGCGAGGCTCTCGGATTTCGGACACCCACTTGCCCCACCGACGCTTGCGGACTCCGCGGTAGACCGGATGTTTCGTGCCGCCACGCGGGGTGTCGGAATTTGACTCGTTAGTTAGGGCGGTCACCGGAGGAGAGGCGGTGATCTTCGGTTTATGAACTTCAGTATAGGTTTGTTGCTCCATTCACAATCGAGACCGTTTGCTTTGAGTGTTGAGTGCTATTCGCGACATTTATATATTATTACAAAGGTTACCACAATTACGGAAATGTCCCTGCCTTTGCTTTGGATGCTATGCTTCAAGCGTTGAGAACAGTAAGACGAAATTGCCCTTTCCGAGTCAGATCGTTGTCAAGTGATGATGGGGTCGGTGTAGCTTTTCTGTTACTGGCTTGGGTTTGGAGGATGAGCCACGAGATTGTGGTGATTAGCTTTTCGTCTTTTATGGGCCTTTTGTGGTTTCGTAATATTTTATTCGTTTTAAGATAATTTTCAAATATGTTAAAAACTAAATTAAATATATTTAACCTATCGAAATGTGGAATTAAACTCGTACGAATACGTATTTCCGTGTCGTTACGACAACATAAAAGATCTTTTTTCTGTAAGAGAAGCCACCGGCCAGAAAAATCTTTATCTTCCGCAACGAGAGCCACGGAGATTATCAGTTTCTTTCTTTTCCTGAGTCTTCCACCGGACCACTGTCTCGTATAACATTTATACACGTCCTATCACCGGACCACTGTCTCATCCGTCTCGTGGTGGCGATAATGATAATGGAATTTATCAAAATTAGACTAATAAATAAGGTTTTTTTAAAATTATAATTAATTAAAATAATATTATTTTATATAAATTTGAGAATTTCAAATTACAATAACATTGGTTTTGACATCAACTTGAACCTACTTCAAATTGAATTTAAATTTCATTAAAAAACGGGATTAGAATTTATTTAAATACGGTTCGATATTATGTTATTTGGCGGAAGGAACTATAAATCATGATTGATTAGGCGTGAATAGTTAATAAAAGAGGCAATAGGGAAGAGCTTCTTAGATTCCCAATAATGTAAATAACCGTCTTTTTGATTGACCAAGTCTTCCCTGTAATACTAATCGGTATTTTAGTTACTTATCTCGGATTGAATGTCAAAAGGTAATAGACGAAGAAATATAGAAATATCTAATTTCGGTTTTCGTAATTTCAAACAAGCTTTTCGAAGCTGAAACGAGTGCGAATTCACTATTATCTTTACGGGAATTCCTCTCTAAAATATGAGTAAAGTCTTTTTGCTGTTGTCTCAAAACTTAAGCTCTCTTAACTGATTAGAGAATCTTTATGCTGACGATTGATTATATGAGCAACGGTACAAAATCTTAATCTTTATATATAACTTTCATATCAGGCTTTCCTATCACAAGGCCAATATAGGTCTCGTTTACTGGCTTTTATTTTTCAATCGGACGCGACCCATTGATTTAAATCATTTATTATGTCACTTTATTATTTTTATCTGAATTAAATTACATAAATTAACCGATAAATTATTAAAAAGGTAAAAAATGCAATTAATAATTATCCAATTTTATAAAAAAAAGGACAAAATTGTTCGATACTCACCTGGTACTAATATCATAAGCTCTTGCATAATCTTAGAAAGTTGCATAGACTATATTGGTAATAAGTTGAGTTGGACCAGTCTTACATCCACCAAGTTTAATCTTTTCAAAGTACATATCCAATTCGGTTCGCAAATAAAAAGCTGAATTTGGGTTATGTAATAATTAAGAAAAATCAAATATGTTCTAATATATAAAACTAACTTACAACTTTAATTTATAGTTATATTTCAATATTTATTCTAAATTAATTAATATTTTTATATAATGTTGTCCTATTTACATCCAAACAAAAGTACGAACCTTTATCTAATTACCGATTATTAGCGACTATTGTAAGAGATTAAAATTTATGAACTGAATTTAAATTTACATTTTTTTCATAAAACAAATCTATATTTCAAAATAAAATTCATTTTGTGATATGAATTTAAATTATTTTAAAATTTTAAATTCAATTTTAGTGATTGTATTATTAATTAAAGAAAATTATATTTTTAAAATAATTATATTTTTTTGTTGGTACGATATTAATTACCTATATAATTACTTGCCCACTGCAGCACACGGCATATAAAGAAACTATACTTGGCTTTCCATTAAGTTCTGCTTACCTAATCTTTACTTATTTCGTACTGCCGTACCCTTTATAAAGGTAATTTACCTAGTGAATTGCGTTCATAAAAACACGTTTGAATAATTCAGGTGTGGTTGAGTAGCAGGAACTCATCTATTTTTAATTAAAAGTTAGAGATTTGATCCTTAACTTTTGTTATGGAGTAGCCTTAAATTTTTGGGCCAGTTGTCCCACTCTATAATGTGCCTACAAATCAACGAGAGATTAGTTACTAGATCCGCTAATGAATGACCTGGTCTAAGACAAAAATAAAAAACACGTTTGAATGAAAAAAAAAAGTAGACAACTTATACTTCTAAGAAGCCATAAGATCATTTCGTTGTTCTTGCTTCAATTCTACAGTTCTCTTCACAGGTATATAAGTTAAATTCTGTCACTACCGAGAAATAAAGCAACTCACTAGTTTTGTCTTATCCTTAGTAACTACAGAAGAAACCCTTTTTGTCATATTCAGGTTTCCATTGAAGAAGATGACACATCCTTTCGAGAACTAGCATCCATTGTAACAGAAGAAGAAGAACCATTCTCAGTATCCTTGCAAGCACCGTTGTTGTCCTCAGCTGTATCTGTGGCTCTTCTCTTGCCCAGACACTTTGGGCCAAAACCAGAATAATAGAAGAAATTTTCATCGTCAGTATCCTGAGATTGCTTTTTCCTTGTTGACAGCTTTCTTCGACCGCTTCTTGGCCCTTTCAGAGTCGACCTCACACGTTCCCTGTCAAATAGACTGCCATTTTTAAGTTTGGAACAGGGTTTTACTGTTGACGATTGCGGAAGGTTAAGTGCAGAATAACGTTACGAGAGCCTTTTCCTTTCACATAATGATCACTCTCGGTCTTTTCTTTCAATTTTAGTGATCGTTAGAGGTTTGATGTTCATCGTTAATCTCGAATTATACCTACTCATCAACTGTTGAACTGCTTTAGAAACCCTAATCCGCATAAAAAGTAAATTTTCGACAAGAATATTTTTGAATATACGAAAGTTTACCTTCGAACTGCGTCAATGGAGTCTTCAACCGTCTCATATTCCTTAGACTTGCTTCCTTCTTTGAACTGGAATGGGAAAGCAAGATTGTGAAATGAGAAAGAATCAAAAACATGGATGAGATAAACGACAAATACTCATTAAACTTGAATTCCATTTAAAAATCAATACGTGACAAAATAAGAAAAAAACCTAGTTAGAGATTTACTCGAACTTGCCCAAAAACTAAATGCAATATACACCTACACTATTTCAAAATCACATGGAAAATGAAGAGGGCATAAAGACGCAATTCTAAGATTAGGGATTTAGTAGATCTATAAACAAGAACGGAGAGACTAACCTCTTCTTCATATAAAGGAATCACATCCCATGGAGACTGGTTGAGCTGGCATGAGTATACTTGTACCGGCTCAACTCCAGACTCTTGCATAAACAGGAGTATGGAGAACTTTCCGCTCTTTCGAATCCTCATACTGATGAATTAGGGTTTGGTAGATAAAACCAAAAATGTGAGACGCATGTACCGACTTTGACGAAGAACTTCTCTTCAGTTTGTCTAAGAAGTGCACCCAGACGACAAGAAAGGACAAGCTTACTCTTCCATCTTGTCAAATCGTGTGGAAACCGATTACTAGGGTTAGTGAGATTGTAAGAGAAAATAGTATATGAACAAATGGAAATGTAAGAAAAAGGAAAACAGACAAGGGACGCCACGTGCTTTAATTGATGATTTTATATCAACGTGACCTCTAATTGACATAATTATGTTTCATTTTATAATTTTTTTTAAAATAGATTATCTAGTAGTTAAGGATAACTTTGCATCCTATTGGATTACTCCGGACCTTCTTTAGTAGTTAGATAAAATTGTGTATTACTGAATCTTCCTCCATATTTAGCGATGTATATTAGTATCGTCACTAATTAATAAATATTTTCGTCAATTTTATAAATGAAAATAAATTTTCTATCGGTAATTTGCAACGATATATTTTCTGTTGCTAATTCTTGCTTCCCTTCATATTTAGCGACAGATATTAATACCGTCGTTAAATGAAAATTTTCCCGTCAATTTTACCGATAAAAATGATTTTTCGTCGGTAATTGGCAACGGTATATTTGCCGTCGGTAATTTTCCGTCGCTAATTCTCCCTTTTCTTATAGTGATAGTAAATTAGTGAGATTTTTACTGAGTTATTGTTATTGTTGTATGTTTTATTTTGTAAATTTATTATATGTGTTGCTAAATTTTTACGTAGATTAAATGTTAAAATTAAAATTAATTTATCTATATAATATCTATAATTCAATTGTGAAAAAATGAATAATTTATATATGAATTTGGATTGATTTAGTCCAATAATAAAGTTTACGTAGGCGGATAAATTTTCTAAATATTCACAAATGTCTAGTCAGTGCATTAAATGTGTCAAATTTTCACATTATTTACAATTAATAATTAAAAATTGTTTACACGATTACATAATTTAATACGTTAAATTTTTATTTGAAGATACAATTTTATTTATTTATAAATTATTTATCTTTTTTTAGTTGGATGTTAATATGGAAATTTAACCAATGTTATAAACTTTAAAATAAGACGATTCATAGTTGACCAAAATATGACATTTGGATTTTCTCTTATTATTACAACAATGTTTTTTAAGTGATAGAATCCGTTTCTTCGCTTTGGAAACATCTTAATTAGGACACATCTTCCAAGACACTTTGGTCTTGCAAATTGAATCGTGTATCTTTGGGTTTTACTTTTACCTTAAGCGGAAAATTTTTCAAATTTTCAATTGATTCAGCTATAAAATTTTTGAAATATTTAATTTTTTAATTTAGTTTGATTTACTTTAATAACTTTTGCAGGCAACGACAGTATAGCATTAACTGCATTTAAAGATTATTTGAGCAAATGCTTTCATACGAAGGATTTAGGTGTTTTGAAGTATTTTTTGGGACTTGAGGTAGCCTAGAATCCTGAGGAAATTTTTCTTTGTCAACGGAAATATGCCTTTGAAATTATTTCGGAGGCTGGCCTGTTGGGCAGATCTTGTATAATCAGTCCATATTTTATCTCAGTTCATGCAACATCCTAAGGAAGAGCATTGTGAATCTGCTATATAGGTTGTTCATTACTTGAAGGGGAACCCGGGGCTGGGTATATTGCTTCTTTTAGATAGTGAGCTAGCTTTGTTAGGTTGGTGTAATTCTGATTGTGCTAGTTGTCCTCTTACGCGTCGCTCAATGACAAGATGGTTTGTATTACTTGGTTATTCCCCTATCTCCTGAAAAATCAAGAAACAGCACACCGTGTCACTTTCTTCCGCAGAAGCAGAATATAGGTTATTGGCAGCGGTGACATGTGAATTCAAATGTTTAAAGCAACTTCTTGAGGACTTGGGAGTAAGATAGGTAAAGGGATGCGTTTATATGGTGATAGTCAGCCTGCATTATATATTGCGTAGAATTCAATTTTCCATGAACGAACCAAGCATATAGAGGTGGATTGTCATTTTGTTCGAAATGTCATTATTGAGGGGCTAATAGCTCCTTCTTATGTCTCTATGACGGTGCAATTAGTAAACATTTTTACGAAAGCCTTGGGCAAAGCACAATTCGACTTTCTTTTCCACAAGTTGGGTGTTTAGGACTTACACGCTCCAACTTAAGGGGGGTGTTGAGATATTGTAATATTGTGAGAATATTTTGTGGCATGATAATAGGAAGTAATCTTATTTTAGGATTCTTGTTTTAGGGAACTTCCCTTAATTGTGTGGTCGTGAGAATTCCTAGGCCTTTTAGGAATTGATATATATTTTATGTATAAATACTCTTTGTAATCGATGAAAATGTAAGAGAACTTTTCCATTTTTACATAAGGGCTCGAAGAGGAAGTAAATCTAATAAAGGAGATCCTATTAATATATATTTTTTAAAGTTTTCTTGCTTTCTTGGAAAAATAAGATGTGAACTAATGGAAAATATAGAATGTCCATAATCACCCTCAAGTGGTGTGGCTCGATGGTTGAAAGCGAGGCTTGATTTTTGTTAGGTCTCAGGTTCGATTCCCTGCTAGCCCCTCTTGTAAGTAGGGTGTTCAAAAAAAAAAATGTCCATAATCATAATATATTCATATGAAAAAATTTTCATCGTCGTCGTCGTCGTCAATACTTAGTTAAATATCACAAAAATGCGGAGTTTAAAAAAAGTCTAATAATACGCAACCTTACCCCTATTTAAATTTAAACTATTTCGGTATGTAGGGTTAATAAAAAATAATTAATTTGATTTGGTGGGCTGATTATGTTTTCTCAAATTAAAAAGGCCCAATTTTACATTCTTGGTACCAATTTCTTGCTTGACGGAGCAACAAGGGCCCATTACAGAACAGAAGAAGTAACCAGAGAAGACACAAATGCCTGTGATTACGAATGAAACAATTCACATCATCTACTTTTCATGTCACCGTTAGTAAAGATAATAAAACATTGTGAACTCAATGACGGCGCCGTGCATGTTTAGGTTTGAGTTCGGTTTTTGACATTTTAGTTTTAGTCATAATTTCATTAAATTTAATTTTATTCGATGATTAAAATAATATTATTTTATTTTTTAATTTTTTAATTTATAAATTAAAATGATGTTAAATTAATGAAAATATTCAAGTCATATAAACGTATAAACAAATCTTTTAATACAAGATTAACCTCAAATATAGATCGATTAGAATTTGATTCGTTATTTTAACTTAATCAATTCTAAAAGTAAAATCAATGAATTAAATCTAATTTAATTTAATTGTATTTAAAATTATTTTTTAATTCAATTAAATCCTAAAAATTGAGATAATTATGTTAGAATTAATGAATTAAATTATATTTAATTTGATTCAAATTACAGTTAAGTATTAGAAAATAGAAAATATCATAAACTTAAAATTGCTCTCAAAGGGAGAATTTTGTATCTAATTAGACAGAATAAAATTACACAAAAGATCAGAACTCGGTCTTAACCCTTCTCTCTTGGACTAATGAAACTTATGATTGTTTGAAGACCAAAAGACGACAGACACAAAAGGATTAGGCACGCCTGACACGTTTTATGTCATGTCATTACCTGAAAGCAAGCACTTACTTACGTATAATCAACGTTAATTCTTCACACGTTTTTTCTAAGTTTCTACTTCCTACCGTGTCCTAATTAACGCGGGATTGTGATTTGTGAGTTCCTCCACTTTAAAGGGAATTTTTTTTAAACGAAAAAAATCTATGGTTGTTATCCTACATATGTGTACTAAATAAATCTTCCAATTAACGTAATATTTTACAAATTATGTTAGAAAGTGTCTAACTTATCCCAAAAGTTAACTCAAGAAGAGAAGATTTGTACATTATTATAAATTCTTGAATGCCTTTATACTTATCCGATGTGGGATTCTTGACACACCCCCCTCAGTTCAGAGCAGGACTGAACATCTAATGGACATATTGGGCAAAGGGACATAACCAGGCACTGCCCCAAACTATTGAAACAACCTGGCTTTGATACTATGTTAGAAAGTGTCTAACTCACTCACCCCCAAAAGCTAACTCAAGAGGAGGAGGTTTGCACATTATTATAAATTTTTAAATGCCTTTATACTTGTCCGGTGTGGG
>JANZXV010000009.1:19554378-19575316 GCA_027576455.1 Erythroxylum roigii
ATATATTTGCAATCAACAGAATACATACAATGGATACAATCAACAGGACTGCATATAATAATAACAGTACATTCATATGAGTGATGATGTAGTTTCAGATACTAGCTCTAGCCCTGCTAATTTCACTCTTCATTATCACTCAACATCTCAATTAGATAAAGTACTAGCTTTCTGTAGTTTATATAACAGATCTTTATTTCAAATTAGGTAATAAGCAAGAAGGGCCTATGCAGTTCGATGCTTGCCACATTGTCCATTCATTATTTCTTTATCTATTGGCAAAATCGCTCAAACTCTACATTGGTTCTTGTGTTCCATTCCGATTTATTTTCAATAAAGGCTATGCATGGTTTCTACAGCCAGTTATTGTTTATGAATTCATTCCATCAGGCAATCCTCTTTCGCATACATCAGCATCGCAATCTTTGACTACTATATTTAAAGACTTCAACTTTGGATTTATAAATTAGCCACCAACTAAATCATTCTAGTGTTTCACGATGAAGCACAAATAACTACCATGACATATTGATGGGAAAATTGACTCCTTATAACAAGCGGGGCATCTATAACAAACTCAAGAGTAGAGGAAAACATACTGGTAAGGAAAATTACCTTTCTTCTCCTACGATCAACAGACTCAAGAGCAGAACGCAGTTTAGAAACTTGGGTTGCATCTCCTGCTTCCTCCTTCGCTAATGTTCAAGCAATATCCTGATAAAAATAAAAGCAACAGTACAAAGAAAAATCAGACATGCTTAGAATCTCAAAAAAATTCTAATGAATGTATTAAAAATTTTCTCAATACCCAGAACAAGAAATGAAATGGAGGAGGAACGACATTGATAGAGATTGAAGAAAGAAAATACATAAGAATTATCGAAAACCTTAACCCAGTAGAAAAGAAACCCAGTAGAAATATGCTATATCGACAAAAACAAAATTGAAGAAGAAAGAAAGGAAGAACATTACCAGTGCTATTCTTGGTTTCGGGTGTGTCCATGGTGGGCTACAGGGATAGTTTGTGGAGAGATTTGCCAAGGTAGACGATTATGGGTTAAGAGATGTTACAAAGAGAGTGAGTTCGGAGAAGTAGACATTATGGCGCCAGAACGCGCGCCAAATTAACAACGTAATGCTCCATTCCTCTCGATTAGGAGAGGAATGGAGCAATACCTTATACTTGGGAATGAAAACATTACCCAATTAATGATAGTATCTTACCAAACGGTACATTTCATTTCATACCCATTCCAATTTATTCAAACCCACTAAACAGGCGCCCCTTAATCTTATTATCTTATTGGCATGTTGACATTTTTAAATATTTCACTAACAAATTTAAGTAAGTTTTTTTTGTAAGTCATCGGTTTGAAGAGTGGCAAAAGTGTAGATAAATAGAACTGTGAGGTTACTTGTTGGCTGGCAATCTGGCATGTTGACTTGGAGCTCGATTGATATTAGGTACTATAAAAGAGGAAATATATTGAAGATAATGGCTTAATATAAATTGGGACGATATTCAAAAATTTCTGATCTGCCATGGAGGAGAGTGGAGGGAAGGTTAGGGCGTTGGTCGAGAAGGCCACCAATTCCACGGCGTCGCACGTGGATTCACGACTTCTCAAGGCCATCAAAACGGTGGTCCGATACTCAGACTCGGAGCTCCGACTCGCTGCCCAAACACTAATGGATCTCATGAAGCGCGACCACTCTCAGGTACCAAATTCGCATCATTCCTTTGTCCAATGGAAGTAGTCTTAGAAACTGCATTCAGTCAGTGTTTTCTAATTTAATGAGCATCTCATTTTCTCCTTATTTCATTGGATTTATTGGCGGATTTTAATTAGACGGAATGCGGAAGTCTAGGGTTTCCAATTTTTCATAGTCGGTTCCGCAAAGCATGCAAAATTGTATTCTTTTTTTTTTTTTTTACACAAATGAAGATTTACGATGGGTTAGTTTGAATAATTTAAGTGCAAAATCTGATGTTGTCTTAATTAGACTGACGTGAAGGTTTAACGATAAAGAATGTTCTTATGCGATGTAGAATTCGAGGCAAAGTTCACTTGCCCAAGTGGCCTTTAGAAATTACTCTTCGAGAAACCTTAAACTATGTTTTAGAAGGTTAATAAAGAAAAGAAATTTCTGGAATCTGAATATGGGGTTTGGTGGTTCTTTGCAGATTCGTTACCTCAGCCTTATCATAATCGATGAGCTTTTCATGCGCTCCAAGCTTTTTAGAACCCTTATTGTTGAGAACTTAGATCAGTTATTGAGTTTGAGTGTGGGATTCAGACGAAATCTGCCACTTCCTGCCCCGCCAGCTGTTGCATCTGTTCTGCGTACAAAGGCTATTGAATTCCTGGAGAAGTGGAATAATTCATTTGGGATTCATTACAGAAAGATTAGATTGGGATTTGACTACCTAAAGAACATTCTGCGGTTCCAATTTCCCAATCTACAGGCAAATGCAGCACGGATTCAGCAAGAGAGAAGGGAAAGAGCGATGAAGTCAATGGAGATTCTAAGGAACAAATTTGAGATGCTAACAAAAAATTTCACATTGATTAAGGAAGAAATACATTCAACTGTAGATGAGATCAATGAATGTTTGGAAATTGCTCGATCTAAAGAGGAAAGTTTGCCATTTGGTGCCTTAGATGATGAAGATTTTGACGAGTTCCGCCCATCAGAGCTGCAGCAACTCCGCATTGACTCATTAAAAGAAGCGGCAAAAATTCGTGAGAATAGTGAGAACAAAGTAGTTTTTGATGCATTGAGAGAGCTGTATAAACTTCTGGTGACAAAGCATTTGGTTTCACTCAAGGAATGGATCTCTGTTCTTATAAGGGTAGATATGGCAGATAACAGTTCAAGAGATTCTATGCTGAAGGAGTTTATTGATATTCGAAACAGTCTCCTATCAGTGAAGAAAAAATGTATAGAGTCAGGTTGTAGTCTTCCAGAAACTGAAAAACATCTTAAAGATGAAGAGGAAGAAGATTTCTGGGAGGAAGGAAAGGTTGAGCCAAGTGAAATTGATAGTTCAAGCACACCGGCTGAACCAAGTAAGAAATCGTTGGCATCAACTTCTGAGGAGGTTAAAATTCATACTCATAAGTGCAATTATGAGAACCCAAAAATTAAAAAACCTCTGGTTGGTCAACATGGTTCAACTGATTCAAATCCTCTTCGGAGTAAGCTTATGGCTGAAGCTCCAGTAATGAATTGGGGCTCTCACCTGGACAACTGGGGTCCAAAAAGGGATGTGATGGCCAATTACAGGGGGTTGGAGTTTGAAAGTCATTGGGGTAGAGTAGACTATGACGCAGTTATACCAGCAGAGAAAATTGCAGAGTTATCCTTGCCTGCAACTCTTTACAAAGAAGAACAAGTAGAAATAAAGCCGTGCAATGCTCCATTGCGTAAAGGTGGGCTTTGTCAGAGAAGAGATCTGAAGGTTTGCCCATTTCATGGACCCATAGTACCTCGAGATGGTGAAGGAAATCCCCTCCATCAGAGCAATGTACCAAACAATACAAACAATCAGAACACGATGGCAGATGATATAAATTTTAATTTAGGAGATAATCTTGTGGAGAAGTTGGCAGAAAAAGCTGTTAAGAATGTACGGAATAGAGATCAAGAGGAATCGAGGAAAAGAAAGTTTGACAAACAGTTGGAGAAGCGTGCGAAGCTTGCCAAGATACGGGAACACAATGAATCAGTCCTACGACATGCTGCGTTAGCCTCCACTTCACTTTCTGCAGTTAGTGGGGAGGAGGCAGAAGCAGCCAGTGAGGAGAGGCATCTGGTCAGGGAGAAAAAGGAAACCCTGGCATCCATGCTACGTAAGAAAGTGACTTCAAAAGATAGGTTAAGCAAGAGACTTTTAAACACACGAGCAAGTGATGCAACAATACGACAGCTGACAATTGGCGAGGATGCAACTTACAGGGAAGCGTTTCCAAATCAGTGGTAGACTCATACTTTTTTGTTTACTGGATTTTGGAGGACCAAATGGTTGGGATTGTAATGAAGAAAAGGCTCTGCTACTTTTAAAACAAAAGTGTACGAAGGTTTGTGTTGCCATGCAGCTCAGTGGCATGAAGTCTGGAAGATTTTGTGGGTAAAAGCAGTCATAGTAACACAGTAGATACATGCGGCAACTCCTATGAACTTTGGGTAGAATGGAGTACATTTATCACTAAGGATTTGTTAGCCATGCGGTTTGGTGGCACGAGTTTGAAGATTTTGCTGGTACAAACAGTTGTAGTGATACAATAACAGTGTATGTGGCATTCTTACAAAATAAGGGATAGGCGAATAAAAGGGAGTTCATTTCTTGGCGATCATTGTAAATATAAAGCTTGTTTTTACAACTCGTATTTACTATTTTTCTTGCTGCAACATCAAACTTAAATACTGAATATCTGTTAATTGTCAATTGTTGTAATGGCTACAATCATCGATCTTGCAATTACACTCACTGATTTCAGCGGGGAGTTGTCAGATAATTTACTCGATTCATAGTTCCTGTCACAGCAGGCTTGTGCAAAGGGAGGTGTCAGAAGATTTACCGGTTTGAATCTTTTACTTACACTGCATATCTCTGCACTTTCAGATTGGTCCGAGATAGGATTCAGATGGATCGTTTTTGCACATGATCCATCATTATAGGACAGGGAGTGGGTTGAAAACGAAGACTAGAAGACTATAAGGATGACCATCATTTTCCAAAACTAACGTGCTTGTGTACTTCTTCAGGTATCACATAAACAAGCCGAGAAGAAACTGAAAATATACTGAATCCCTTTTCTTGGGCGACCATGTTGAGGTACACAGACCATATTACTGATTGATTTGATTACTTGTAGAAGCATGGATGAGATTTAACCACTTGTTAGTTGCTTACTTCACAATGGATGAATCAAGGTCGTTAGTAAAGTTGGTGAGATTCCTTCTAAACCAACCAGACTCGAAACTCGAAGGTGGTGGAAGGACAATGGAATCCCTATTATCCCTTTGCACTGATAAACACTTTTGATCAAGAAGTAACGTTGAAACTAAGCCATCTTTTATATGTCGTTGTCGGCCCTCAATTTTCTTTCTGATTATGATGGAAGAAACCACACGACTTGTAGTGAAGATCACAGCATATAATTACTCTGCAAGTTTTAAAGCAATGATTAACTGTAAAAATCGTTAACTTTTAGTTCAATTTAGTTAATGATTTTACTATTAAAAATTTATTTATTTATTGGATAATTATTATAAATTAATAATTTTTATAAATTAAAATAAATTAATTAATTTTTATTTGATAATTTTTATTTGTAATTAAATTTTAAATTCTTAAATAGATAATTACAATAACTTTCAAACATATTTTAAATTTTTAAATTTTATTTAATTTTTAAATAAAGATGCCAAGAACCGATGATGCAGTTCTTATCAAATAACACAGAGATTACTATATTTTTAATCTTTGTACTCAAAAGATAGAATTGCCCGTTCTAAACATCCCCACACCCCGACTTGATAGAGTGGTGAGGGGGATAAGTCATGGTTTAATCTCACTTAGCTCTTCAAAAAGGCGGCCTAATGTTTGATGCACACAACGAGCCGTTATATTGAATGAAACTTTCACACTGTCACTAGCAAGACTCGAACCTCAGATATTTGTACTCGTCAACTTTCCTGACGAGCAGTTGAGTTACCCATGCGGGCACTACATTTCTAATCCTGTATGTTACGAGTGTCTTGACATTGTAGCTGTAAATGAGGAATTGGTCTCACAAGTTTTGACAAAGGATATCCCTTTTTGACCTAACGAGTGAACATTGCAAGTGTATTTACCATCTACAATTTTAGGCAGTCAACATGATATTGTTTCGGACGCGGTAGTAGTTAAAAGCATCTTTGACTTCCAATCATAACCGAGTCTTCTCCGGTGTGCTGCTAGACTTCAATAGCTGTTTCGACTTTCAACCATTTTGAAAAAACATCCTATGCGACTTTATTTATCGCACAAGATAAAATAATAATAATTAAGGTAAAAGATATAAATATCTTTGTAATTTAAGAATTTAATTTTTTAATTTCAGTTAAAAAATAATAATATAATACATGTGATATCAACTAAATCTCCAATAATGAGCATTAATTAGTTCTGACTTAAATTAATAATTTAAAATAATTATAATAAATTATTAATGATAATTTAGTCAATTTGGTTCTAATCTAAAGATTAGGTTAAATCTTTGTGTAAATAATATTTAATTGATACAAATATAATTTTTTTTGACGAATATACAAATATAATATTTATGTTGCACATATTTCATTCTTATTTTAATTAAAGTTTAAAAAAGATTTTTGAAAAATTAAAAATTTCAAAACTTTTAAAAATAAAAGGATTTTAAAAAAAGTTTTAAAATATAAGATATTTTTCTCTAATTAATATAAAAATGATGAAAAAAAGATTTTAAGGTCGTTTTTTAGTTGAAGAGGAGGAGATCATATTACCTTTTTGATAGGGTAGATTATAATTGTTATTTTATGAGTGCATTTGCTTAAATATAGAGAGTGAAAGTTTGTCCCACATCAGAGAAAGAGAAGAAAGAAGACTAACATATAAGTCTAGTGGGTTACTCCACCTATCACCAATTGGTTTTAGAATGAAACCTTACTTAGACTTGTATATGGTATAACTTTTCTTTTTGTATGGATCCGTGGGCTCATTGTAAATTCTGACATGGTATAAGAGCAGGTTACTTTTATGTTAGTCGTTAACACCTCGAAATGAATTATGTCACATGTTAGATCCACACGTGAGGGGACCAGATCCTCTGGCCCCTTTACTCAGTACTTATTCTGTACCATTACATCTGAGCCATCTATACCAAAGAATTTGAGGGCCACGTGAAGGGAGTGTGTTGAAATATAAAGAGTGAGAGTTTGTCCCACATTGGAGAAAGAGAGAAAATAAGACTAACATATAAGTCTAGTGAGTTACTCCACCTATCACCAATTGATTTTAGGATGAAACCTCATTTAAACTTATATCCAGTCTAACTTTCTTTCTCGTATGGGCTGGTAAGCTAAATATATAAATGATATATCCTCTATCTTATAAAGAAAGATATCTTGTTCTTATGGTTGTGCCCTCTATGTCCAAACAATCTTACCGATCTAATTTGTTGTAATAAATGATTGAGATGAGTTAGAGCTAAGGATGCCATAAGATTGAAGTAAGAGAAGATTTGTTCCCCTAATGAGTTTACATTTAAAGAATAAAGCATAAAGAGATTAGAAAGCAATTTATGTCGATGGGGACCCAACTGGCCTGAGGAGGAGGCTAATTATACGAACCATTAGGCTCGAGCCATACCAACGCTTTGGTTTTGGTCCGGTCCCACACCAACTTTCCACTTTCTTTCTAACACAGTATTGGAATAACAAAGGCGCTAACATCCAACTACCAAGACCCAAATAAGGATTTTGATGATTATACCCAACTTATAATCTCCATCGTCAAAAACCCCGCTCTCTCTCTCTCTTCAACCTGAATGCCGCGTGATGGCCATCAACCGGCTCCCGAAAGCTTCAATCTTGACGCTCCTCCGATGAAGAAAAGAACCTCTTTTTTCGCGGACCGAATCTTGTAATATACAGTTTCGATCTCTTGTTTTTGTTGCTTTTATATTTATAGTTGCAACGTTAGAGACAAAGAAAAAACCTCTTTTTTTTTGTTTCTTGAATCGGCACTGTTTCGATTCGATTGTGAAGAGAAAGTCTTGAATCGACGTACCCGTCTGAGTCAAACCCTTAAATTTTTGGGATTTGTTCTTCTCTGTCTTTGAGAGGAGTAGCTGTGTGAATGGAACTGGATAGCATTGAATGTGTGATCGATGAGGATGAGATCCATCAACACCACCATCAATTCGCTCCGGTTTCAAAGCCACACAACACCAACAACAGTAACAGTGTGACTTCGGGGGTTCGCACCACCAGCGTCCATGAGCTCCTTGAATGTCCCGTTTGTACCAATTCTATGTACCCTCCGATTCATCAGGTTAGGTCCTTTTATGGGTTTTGTGTAAAACTTGATGTAGTGCAGATATAATTAGACGTTGACAAAGTCTTTTAATGAACCTATAACCCTATTTTCTGGAAATTCTAATTAGATTGATATAAACTGACCTAACATAAAGAAAGAAATCTAAAAGAATAGAATTGTGTGGGAAGAGGAATCGGCCTAAACTTCATCATTTTGTCCATGGGTTTTAATTCTTTATAAAGCTATTAACTTTGTACTTCTCTTTTTTACTTTGGATTATTGCATTTTGATTTTTGGGCTTTGATCCGATTTTGGCGCCCATGGTACTTCTTCTAACTTTTTGTTTTTTTGGTATAATTGCGATAAATTGATTGGTAAAACCCTTTTTGGGGTTGCTTAGTTTTTGTTCTGAAATGATCAGTTAATTTGACCCAATTTTGGAGAACTAGACTTCTATGACTTTTCTTTAGTCGGCACGAAGCACAGGCAAATTAGTCAGTTTTATGGTTTTCAGAAAATAAAGTTTTGATGGACTTGGAGATCGAGGTTTAGGTGTATTTGTCTCCATATGGTAATTTAAACTTGTGGAGAAAGACCAAGTATGCTACAACAACTAAATTTCGTTCCGTGGTTCTTTTCATTTTGTCTTTGAAGATAGTGGGATGTTTTATTGTCATTTAGGATATTGGTTAAACAAGGATCCAGGATTTGGATAATTCACGTCTTCATTTGCTAACCTCAAATTCGCTTTGGGTTGTACATTGTTGCTTGATAGTTGATGGAAGAGATAAAAACAAACAGGTGTGTTTACTTCAGGCACAGGAAAATCTTGATGTGAATTTTGGGTTGCTGAGTCTGGTTATGAGGTAAAGATAGGGTTCTCCATGTAGTTAATTTTTCACATCTTCTAAGGACCAAAGATTTAAGATTGATTTGATATGAGATACTTGACAGATATTGGGAAATCAGTCAATTATGTTGATAGATGTATGGGTTAAAGTATGGAATTTTGCAATAATGAATAAGGATTACATATGGTGGGCTGGCTGGATTTGGAGGATGGTCTTAAGCCCTCTTTAGCAAGTTCTCTCTATGTAGAAGCAATTAAGCGCACAAATACCATCAGATGGGAACCACAATATGTTATTTGTGACTTCTATTGCATTTTTGGCTGTCATAATTCCTTTGTTGTCAGAAGATTTTTGGCTAATGTGTTGATCTAATTGTTGTTTCTACAGTGCCACAATGGGCATACGCTCTGTTCAACCTGTAAAACTAGGGTGCATAACCGGTGCCCGACTTGTAGACAGGAGCTTGGTGATATTAGATGTCTAGCTCTGGAGAAAGTTGCTGAGTCACTGGAGCTGCCTTGCAAGTACATGGTTCTTGGGTGCCCAGAGAATTTTCCTTACTACAGCAAACTCAAACACGAGTCCCTCTGTAACTTCAGGCCATACAACTGTCCATATGCTGGATCAGAATGTGCTGTTACTGGGGATATCCCTTTCCTAGTTGCTCATCTACGGGATGATCACAAGGTGGACATGCATTCTGGTTGTACCTTTAACCATCGTTATGTGAAGTCCAATCCCCGTGAAGTTGAAAATGCAACATGGATGTTGACGGTATGTGTATGTTATTAATTGACAATGATAATGTATTCAGTCAGCTTGTTTATAGAGTTTTTAAATATCTTGCAAGGCGTGTGAAGTGTTATTCTTAAATGATTTAGTCATGCCATCATTATATGAAATTCAGAATATGGCAGTTTTGCCACATTGAGCCGAACAGAATTGATGCCTGCTTAAATAAATGATAATGGTGATAATGGATTTTGCAACTCATTGGAAATTGCTAAATTTGGAGCTTTTTTAAGTGGTTAGTTAGATGGTAAAATATGTGGTGACCGAAAGTCATGACCTTTGCTGGTCTTGAGAAATGCATACAACAACCTGACAGTTATCAGTTATGTACATTTTTTGGCCTGTTATATCTTCACCTTTTGGTCCTGGTTTCTCTAATAATCCAGTCGTGATCTGCCAAAAAATTGGTTTCCCTTGTTTTTATGGTGACTTCATTTCTGCTGATCATCTTCCGCAGATAGATATAGCTCTGCATTCCTTGTTAGCATCCAGCTGTCTTAATTCCGATCTATCTCAGGCTCAGTTGCTTTTCTTGTCAAGTACTGAAGTATCCTTGTGATTGATTATGTAGGTTTTCCACTGTTTTGGTCAATACTTCTGCCTCCATTTTGAAGCTTTCCAGTTGGGAATGGCCCCTGTTTATATTGCATTCCTCAGATTCATGGGTGATGAGACCGAAGCTCGAAATTACAGCTACAGCCTGGAGGTTGGGGGATATGGCCGGAAACTTATTTGGGAAGGCACCCCTAGAAGCATAAGAGATAGTCATAGGAAGGTCAGGGACAGCCATGACGGCCTGATAATACAGCGTAACATGGCATTGTTCTTCTCCGGAGGGGATAGGAAAGAGTTAAAGCTGCGAGTTACAGGGCGGATATGGAAAGAACAGCAGAACCCGGAAGGTGGGGCATGCATACCGAATCTCTGTAGTTAGAGCTTAATAGCACCCCTTTCTTTCATCTCTCTCTCTCTTTCTCGCTCTCTCAATGTGTGCTGTGTTTCTTGTAAGTTTAATACTATAAGCAGATGGCAGATGATGTTGAGGAGGACCTTTCTGATTGATACTGGAGGCCTCCAGCTTTATGAATTCTCCATAAAACTTCTTGAAGATGTTCGCCCCGATTCTCTTCAGTCCAATTGTAGTTTATTACTATGTATACACGTTGTCTTTTAATTCCAAAAGTTGAGCATAATTTGTAATCCGACAACTTTGAGTTTCTGATCCGAATTGAGCTTTGCACTTGAACCAACTTCCGAATCTTCCAAGCAGTTAAAGCTGGTAATATTAGAATAACCCATTAAAGAACGGAAAAAAAACATTAGACTATACAGTGTTGTGCTATTCATAACTTTCACATGGAACAACTTCTTTGGAAGAAATTATGAACAGAACAACCACCTTTAGAACCAAAAGCAACGATGTCGTTCCAGGACTGTCGAAGGCTGACAGGGTTTTAGCAATGGTTTAAAGGTGCACAAAACCCCACCTTTTCACCTCTTCTTTTGGTTAAACTTAATTCTTAAACACTTTCACTTCCTTTATCCGCTCGTGTTCTTTAATGGACCTTCTTAATTTTCCAAGCAGGCCTTCCTTGCGGGTTTCGTTTCGGGCATCTGAATCCTATGTGAAGACCTGCAAATGCGGAAAATCATGCAAATTTCCGGTTTGCAGCTCCCGGTTTTACAAAGGGCCCTTAATTTCAATGTATATGCGCTTCTCTACCACCAGAAGCGTGCTTGTTTCAGCTCATTTTGGCGGACCTACCAGTCGCAGAAATTCACTGAGGAAGAAGCTCGTTGACGATTTACAGGTGCGTCAGAAAAATCCCGAGTTTCCTATCAAATTTGATTGGCACGATGAATCTGGTGAGAGTTTGGATTATTCTGATTTTGACGTTGGCGTTGATAGAGGTTTAGTTGAGTTGGATGATGTTAATGGATGGAAACCGAAATCCAAGAAAATGGGAGAATCTGTTCCTTTGAGAAAGCTTGAAAATTGGGTTGATCGGTACAAGAATGATAGTGCATACTGGGGCATTGGGTCTAATCCCATTTTCACTGTTTTTCATGATGTAGAGGGAAATGTCAAGAAAGTCGTGATTAATGAGGATGAGATTTTAGAGAGAAGCAGAGTGGAGAAGTCGGAATCTGAGGACTCAAAAGAAATTCATTTGAGACTTCTGCGTGCAAAGGCTTTGGCTGCAGAGATGGAGAAAACAGGGAATGGGATTCCAAGAAATAGCTCGGTGGCAAAGTTTGTCGTTTTCAGTGAGGAGCCCGGCTTTTTTAGCACAATTTGTGGTCGTGCTCTTAACCCTGAATTTGTGCCTGTAATCTCTAAAGTTGGAAGATTGATCCTTTTTGGCTTTGTTGCTATTTGGGCAGTGAAGAAGCTATTCACCTTTAGTAACAAGGAGGAACACTACACAGAGTTTGAGAAGGAGATGATGAGGAGAAAGCTCAAGTTTAGAAAGGAGCAAGAAGCTATGGAGAAAGGTGGAGTGGAAGTTGTTCAAGAACCTCCGATGGTGTCAATCGAAAGACCTAAACTGGATAAGCATGAATTAATGAAAAGTATAGTTAAAGCCAAGGCTTCAAAAGATAAGTTAGAGCTGGCAACAAAAGCTAGTGAAGCAGGGGATATTGATACCAAAATTCAGGAAACTAGAGCAATGGCTCAACACATTCGGGAAATTGAGAGTGGAGAACAATCAACAGTTGACAAGGGTAGAAAAGAAAAGCAACTCACGACTAATAAATCATTTAGGGAAACTGAAATGGTTAAAGAGTGTGGAGAAGAGATTATGAATCTTACAGATACAGATTCAGGAGAAAGGAAGGGTGTGAGTGAAAGTAGAGCCAACTCATCCTTGTATGAATTAAATGGTGAGCATGCTGGGTACCCAAGCAAGGTCTCTCCTGAAGAGAATAATATCGTGCAGGGTTGTATTACTTCAAATGTGAATGTCTTAAAAGATAAGCTAAGAGTGACGGCAGGAGATATCTTACCTTCCTTTGATAGTCATGAAGGTGAATCATGCATGTCAAAGAACAGTTCTAAACTGAGGTTAATACGATCAGTAAAAGAAGCTAAGGAATTTCTTGCCAAGAAAAGGGGGCATCATATTCAAGAACCTGAAGTGGGCGCTGGTGTTCTTAAAACAAACCATAAAGTGGACATGGATGGGAAAGTAGCCAAACCTCTAACTTTAGGCACAAAATCAGATCTTTTGACTGAATCTACTACTTGTGAAGATTCTGTAGCAAAGAAGAAGGAATCTTTTGTAACTAAGAAAATGGATTTTGATAATTCTTGGAAAGGAAATGGGCTGCATACTACTCAAAGACCTCAAAGTTTGTCTAAATTTGTTGGTGGAAACAGCAACAAGGAAAATCCATCTGTAAATACTGAAAGCTGGATTGAAACAAATTTTCATGAAGTTGAACCCTTAGTTAAAAAGATTCGGGATGGGTTTGAAGATAATTATAGAGTTGCAAAAGAGAAAGCAAAGGAAAATATGAGTGCTGATACAACAAAGCTTGACTATAATGAAGATGATAGTGAACTAGAGTGGATGAAAGATGAAGGTCTAAGAGAAATTGTTTTTCAAGTTCGTGAGAATGAGCTAACAGGAAGGGACCCATTTTATTTGATGGATGCTGAAGACAAGATCAATTTCTTCAAAGGTCTTGAAAAGAAGGTTGAGAAAGAGAATGAAAAACTGTTGCAAGTGCATGAATATCTTCATTCAAACATCGAAAATCTTGACTATGGGACAGGTATTTTGTTCTTCTTAACGCGGGTCATCTGCTACCAAATTTTCTTTAAGGCCACCTTTCTGTAGAAATTGTTAGTTATTTTGACACAAGCTCTGTTGGTCTGCAACACCACATTCTCTTATATGAGTTTGAAATTGCCATTGTTTTCCATTGCTATATTCCAATTGTGTAGGTCATGTCATTTGGGAGCATATATTGTTGTTTGAAAAACAAATACTAATATTAGCTCCTTATTGTCCTGTAGATGGGATTAGTTTGTATGATCCACCAGAGAAGTTTATACCTCGATGGAAAGGACCCCCATTAGAGAAGGATCCTGACTTCCTCAATAACTTCATAGAGCTACGTAAAGCAGCTATTGATGGAAAAACCAGCAATTCCTACCCTGTCGAGAAGGATGAACATAATCATCTCAAATCATTGGATTCCCCAGTCAACAAAAGTGTCACCAATTCTTCGACAAATTATGCCTCAAAAAATAACTTACACTCAAAGGTTCCAAAGGGTCCCAAGACGATTATAGAAGGTAGTGATGGTTCCATCAGAGCTGGAAAAAAATCTGGTAAGGAATATTGGCAGCACACAAAGAAATGGTCCCGGGGATTTTTGGAATCTTACAATGCTGAGACAGATCCAGAAGTTAAATCAATTATGAAGGATATAGGGAAGGATTTGGATAGATGGATCACTGAGGAAGAAATCCAGGAGGCAGCTGAGCTGATGACAAGATCAACACAGAAAAATGAATTCATTGGAAAAAAAATTAAGAAACTGAAACGAGAAATGGAATTATTTGGACCACAAGCTGTGGTGAGCAAGTACCGGGAATATGCGGAAGATAAGGAAGAAGACTACTTATGGTGGCTAGATCTTCCGCATGTACTTGTAAGAAAACATGTCCTTTATTTTTGTTTACTGACATTGCCAGAATGTATGATTTTCTAAACATGTATTGACATCAGATAAGAGTAAGATGACACAAAATCAGAGTTTGACTGAATGCTGTAGGGATTTTTTTCTGTTTCACAATTTCCAGCATAGCATATTAGCAATATTATGAAAAAAGGTTTTATCTTTCTTTTTTGTTCACCATGAATTAACTTTCATAATTAGTACATATTCTATTTTGAAATAACAGTAATGAAAATGCATTTTAATACTATTTCAACCATCAACCATGGTCTTTTAGGAATAAGACTGTGCATGACCAAAATCATTGAACAATTATTTCTGTTCTTTTCAGTGCATCGAGCTATATATTGTGGAAGATGGGCAACAAAAAATAGGATTTTATTCATTGGAGATGGCTGAAGATCTTGAACTGGAGCCAAAACCACGTCATGTGATTGCTTTTGAAGATGCTGGTGACTGCAAAAACTTTTGTTATATCATTCAGGCTCACATTGAGATGCTAGGAAATGGCAACGCCTATGTTGTTCCACGACCACCTAAGGTTTGATTTTCTTTTGGTTATGTAGGAAATTTTGATCATAGTAGCAAGCTTAACCCAACACATAAGTTGAAATTGTATCATATGATTCCAGTCCAGAATCGATTGATAATCTGAACATCTTTTAAATCTATCAGTCGTGAAAATGTGTGTCATTTTCCAATGAACCTGAGATTCTCCACTTTTTGGAATTCATCAGAATATGATCAGGCTAACGATCTAAGAGATGAAACTGTTTGTCAAGGCCTTTTACTCTGGCCACTTCGTTGGTTTAGGATTCATTAAGGACACGTCCTTGACTTTAAGCAAATTCATGAAGCCTTGACTTATCTTTGTCCTCTTTCACTCCTTGGAGATGGTAATTTCTTTGCTCATCATTACTAATCTTCACCCAGGATGCCTTTCGGGAAGCTAAAGCAAATGGCTTCAGTGTGACTGTGATCAGAAAAGGAGAATTGCCACTGAATGTGGATCAAACCCTCGAGGAGGTTGAGGAACAGATCAGTGAGATTGGGAGCAAAATATACCATGATCAGCTCATGCGAGAGCGTTCCATCGATATAAACTCACTGATGAAGGGTGTGCTTGGCTCTAGTGGCCAAACTGGCAGCAGTAAGAGGTATATATTCCATTGGGTTCTTTCCTTTCTCTTGGGAGTCAAAACACCTAAATTCGTTTCTTTGTCTTCACTTGTTTTCAGGACAAGGTCAAAGCGGATACTGAAGAAGCCTCCCAATAAATGAAAATTTCTGTTGTTGAACGCTTGCGTGAGTTTTAACTATTCTGACCCTTGTCGAAGCTCGATGATCACGCCAGGCCTTCGTCAACCTACATACTTGGTCTCAGAGTCCATTCCAAGTTGGGGCAACAATCGCATGTGGACTTGGGATCATTTTTGCTACCACTTAAACGATTGAATTTAGCTGCAGGTCCCTTCAATAGTTTATGCTGCAACAGGGACTTGTTCAACAGAGCCGTCTTCACTAGTTTAATCCACTTGGAGGGCAGTTCTTGCTAGTTCTTCCTAAGCAAGCATTGTTCTAAACTTGTCCCGAGTACTGGTACAAGACTGTATTTGCAAGTGAGTTCAGCAAATATGAACTACATTACATCCAGATCAAGCCAAGCAATCAAACGTTTCCGTGTTGTTAATAGAAGGGCCTTATTCAGGAGTTGGATCCTATCTGTGTAGAATAAGATGCTCCTCAGTTGTTGCTTATTAGTTTTTCAAACTATTTGCATAGATTACGCTACTACACCAAGTTTTTTGAGAAAACCTCAGGCTTGTACTGTACTGTGCAGGTTAGGAGCCATACGTTATTTGACTTTTCAAATGGAGACTAGCATTATTAATAATCTTCATGATGCCTTGTTGTTTGGCAACAGGCCCGATATTAGGTTTTGCACTCTGAATTTGTCTTGATGTTTGATCAGGTTCAGATTAATACCAAAATGATATTGTTTTGTGAATCAATTTGGGTCGAGTTAATCCAAACCGGACCCTGAAGTCCTAGCTACTTCAAAATTCGGTCAATTCAAGTCTGGTCATTGACTATGACATGCATGTAGGCTTCACAAATGAATGTTGATGTGTATATCAATGTATTTATAGCGTTAAAGAAGTTAAAATGATGTGATATCATCTGCTCAGTAACTTTGGGAAACACGAGGGAAATGGTTGTCTTTGTGGAAGTTGTCATGAGTAATAACAAGTCGATATACAAATCATAGGGAAATTAGAATCTAAATAGCGAGAGGTTTATTTCTTGAATACAAATTGAACAACAGTTCATCATAAAAATCATCAAACCTTATCTCTGTTCAATCAGAAAAGTTCATACTAATTGTCATAAAAGAATATGAACTTGAATACAAACGAAGAAATTCCTCTTCAAACAAACCTCACAAACAGTTTGAGAGCCCTGCCCTTTTATGAATATGTACAACTATATATTCACTAACAACATATACCCATGTTGAACATATACCCATGTTGACGACAGAATTTTGCATTTAAAGGCAGAGACCTAGCAATTTCATCAAGGCGAAAGTCCATGATATGAGATACAGTTTCAAGGAATGCAGCCTCACTTGTACCTGGAAGAACAGAATCCTTAGCCTCTTGGACTATCTCCTCAATCAGGGATTCTTTCTTCAAGGTTTCTCTGCACATTATGCTTCCAATAGCGAAAGGGGTCAGCCCCCTCTCCACCCCTTTCTTCAATAGCATGGTGGAGATGCGAAGTGTGCATGCACATTCTACCGACATCTGCCATCCATAAAACTTCAGAAGGGCAATATCTGCTTCAGCATCAAGGGATTTGATATATTCAACAGTCTCAGAGTCAAACGGTTGGCGAGCTTGAGGCCAATAAAGCCAATCAAACGTGCAATCTTCAAACTGCAAACAAAATGCAATGATGATCTTCATCAGTTTCAGTAGCAACCATATTGTAAGACATGAATAATATTCAATGGAGAGTTTAACCACAAATTGATGAAGTAAAATGGAGCCAAACTCGTGAAATAAGTACTAAAACTGAACAGACGAATTAAAAAGAAAAGAACGAAAGAAATTGCATTGAGTTGCCGAAAGTAATGACATAAGAAATCACTTACACTTTCAGGCAAGCAGTATCCATGATCGATCGGTATCAATACGGTGTGACCACTATGAGGATCTTTGCTCCACAAGATGTTCCCAGCATGCCTATCTGCATTTGCCATCCGTATATCCAGTACTGCAATTTTATGAACTTCTTGCCGTGGAAAGGCACCAGGACCGATATCCTCACAACTTCCACTGTTCTCCATGAACATCTGTAAGGACCCAATCTTGGTGGTTATATCCTCTGAATAATTAAATCGTTTATGCAAGCACTTGACCATAGATGTGGGTGGGACCCCGGCAAAACCCCTCTCAGCACCAAACATGGATCTACGTCCACTTCTGGGATGATCCAAAATGTAAGCTGCAACTTCTCGGAGAGCTCCTTCTCCAACTCTAGTGCCCTTTTTCAGCCCTTCGCCATCAGGAGATGCTGGTAGGCCATTGGGGTTATTAATCGCCTTTGGTTCTTCATCAGTCGGCTTGAAAACTGAAACAAATTTCTGTCCACGTGAATCCTGCATGAAGTAAGTCCCTCCTGTGCCTTCCATAGACCTAATTGGATCATTCCCACTTTCTAACCCATCAAAGGTAGCACCAATCATGTCCCAGATTTCAGTCGGCAATTTGATTTTGGGGTTGACAACAATTGGCTCCAACTCGAAATCCCTGTCACTATGCTTTCTAAGTATAATATCTCTGCTAACTTCATAGCTTGTCTGATGATTCTCTTTAGCAGCATCATACTGTTTCCCAACAGTCTCACCGTCATTCACTCGTGGAACCTCAAAGGACAATTCAAAGTTTTTCTCCACAGGCCTCGGCCGGACTTTCACACATTTCCTTACCAACAAAAGTATTACTGCATCATTATGACACTGACAAAGATCATCGATAAGCTTTTGATCCTCAAGCGCTGTCTCATCACAAATCACTTCTTGCTCGTAAATATCATCAAACTCTTTCTCTTTCTTTGCAATCTGCTGTTTCACATACCCAACATCCCTCCCCCGCTCCACGCAGAATGTAAACTCTTTCCCGGAAGTGGTCTTGACTTTTACAATCTGAATATCAGAAAGCCTGAGAACTAAATGCAGAACACTTCCATCCCCAATGCCATAGTCACGGACAAGTGAGTTGCTTCTCGACAATTCCCGACCTCCACAGACAAGTTTTTGTTTCTTTACAACAAACCCTTTACAAGACTGTATCCGCAGTTTCACAGATTCAATAGAGTCAGACTCTAAAACACGCATCGGCATCATAGACCCCCCAACCGATAGATACACCATAATGGGCTCCTCAGAGCATACACCGGGTTGGGCATTGCCGTAGTTAGCCGGCAAAACAGGGTCATTCTGAATGGGAGAGAGAGCAACAGCAGCAATACACATTGTTTTTTCTTTTATTTTATTCTCTCCCCCTCAAGAAATGATTTCAATTACAATGAATTAGACCCTCGACACTGTACAAATCACAAAAGATCACTCATTTTCATCTTTTACTGACCACCTAATCAAAATCTAGATGATCAAACGAAACCCTACACAAATTCAAATCCCAAGACCTGTACAACAACCCTAGAAAAAACAAAGCTCCGACAACGGAGCTAAATCTAGAGCGATTCAGGGCCAAAGCTGATCGACCCAGAATCACAAAGAGACTAAAGGAGGGATCGAACTTACGAAAATGAAAAATTGAAAACAAAATATAAACAAACAATCACTGATTGAGAAAAAGAAGCTCAAAGACTTGGCGATTAAGCAGACGGAGAACACAAACACAGGATTCTTACCAAAGGGGAAGAATCGAAGAGGATTAGGAGGAGGAAGCGTGGATTAAAAGTCTAATCTACTTTTAGTAAAATGCATTACGATCCGATAATCTCTGTGAATAACCAAACAAACATTTTTAAGTATCAACTCTTGACTTGAGAGAGGGGAAAGAAATGGGCGAAAGAGAGAGAAGTACGTGTATGCTTATTCCTTCTTTTACGGATGAGTCGTTGGAATGTATTTTTGACTCTTTTTTCTAAATAAATAAAAGTCTTTATTTGACCCACCCATTGTTCCTTGATTCCTTATTTCGTATTTATCTTTATTTTGACAATAAATACCGATATAAAGAAAATAAAGATGTAAAAACAACAAACATATGAGCTAAAGAGGTCTAAGTATTACGCAACCTTATTCTTAATTAATAGAGAGATTGTTTCTAAATGATTCATATGAAAATAAAAAATGACACCTTTATTTAATAAATTTAAGTCTTAATAATAAATAAATAATTCAATTTTATAACCATCCATTCTCATTTTCAATTAATACAAATATTATTGAGTGAATTATTATTATTTTTAATTTGCATATTATTCAATTATAAATTTGTCATTGTTTGTTTTCCTTGTTTTCTTTGTCATATTTAATTTTTAATAAATAATAAATAATTAATTTCTATATTAATTTTAAAGTTAAATTTTAATATTTTAATTACTTGGTAGAACATTATCAAACTAATTAATTTTTATATCCACAAATAAATAACTCCACATAAGATTTCTATACATAAAAGTTTTATTTTACTTATTGAACTGAACGTGACATTAACTAATTTAAATATTGCTCTCCACCAAAACAAATATCTAAGCTTGTATGTTATACCTTGCGCAGGCCATTGAAGGTATACAAAGTACAAACAACTTTATCAGGAAACAGGGAAGCTTGTCCCCAAGTCAGGGTTATCTCCAGGCTTAATCAGGACAGGACATATCAGGAACAGACAGCTCCCTCCTGCGTACCCTTGAACTACTGCTGTGATTGGTCTTCTTCAAAGCCCAGAACAAAGCTGGGAAAGGCCAGAGTTATGTCCCTGATGTAAAATCCAAAACTCTCGAAGTGTCAAATGACTAAAAGTTAAAATAGTTAGTAATGAAGTGGTTTTAGGATTTCAGCTGCAAAATTGGCTTTTAGTGTTTCTTCCTCCAGCTAATTACTCTGAGTTGAGTACAAACAATAACAGCAAACACAGATCTGCAGAATTTTAGACATGAACATCATTCCTTTGAGTCAAACTGCAAGTTAAAATTATGCGAGTGTTTGGTAGGTTTAGACTGCCTAAATGTGATGTTATATAGGCTAAGTTGACAGGTCGATCAATTACTAAGAATCGACAAAAATCTAACTCCGTTAAACCTTTAATTGTGCTATAAATAATTAAGAACACCCACATGCTAGAGAGAAATAACATAATAGATTAGTAGACTATTTGAGGACATAAGCTAGCTTAGTGATCAGAGTTTAGGATGTACATCAAATAAGGAATAGTCATGTTCTTTAGCAATGATGGGTTCCTTGCAACATAATCTCCCCTCTCTTCTTGATCAATCCTATCGT
>JANZXV010000009.1:19579425-19597809 GCA_027576455.1 Erythroxylum roigii
AAGGTTCAAACGTAATTAGATGATCATAAAACTCATTACAGTTTAAATAAAATTAAATAATTTAAAATATAATTAAAAGATATTGTTTTTACTTATCGAATAATTTAAAATTAAATTAAAAAAATTAATAAATAAAAATTAATTGATTTAATTTATTTTATAACAACTTATTAATTTATAAAAATTAACCGATTAATTAATAAATTGATCGGTAATTAACAATAAAAGTTATTAGAATAAATTGAATCGAAATAAAAAACTGAACCAAAAGTAATTAGAGAGACAGGTCTTGAAGGCACGGTAGAATTCATAACTGGTGACCCACTGGAGCTATTACCACATTACAAGAAAATTGATTTCTCACTTGTTGATTGTAAGGAATATGCTAGGTTGTTAAAGCTGTTGAATGTTAATCCACGTAGATCAGTGGTTGTAGCAAATATCTTGGCAGGTGAAGCAAAAGGTTTAGGACGCCATGTAAAGGGAATGAAGGATAAAGTTGCTGTTAGGTCAAGGAATTATCACCTAGGAAAAGGCATGCAGATTACATTGATTAGCAAAGCCTGTCTTATTGAGAGCAGAGATCTTTGTTATCCTGTGCCTCCAATCAGGGCCTGTGTGTCAAGGAAAATCGAAAGCAGCGAATGGATTTTTACGGCTGATGAGGAGAGTGGTGAGGCACGCATCTACAGGGTGCCTAAATAAGTTCGCTCGTATGGATCTACTTAATTCCCAATATTTCCATGTCAAATGGAAATCAAGCTCTGTTGTCCTATAGAGAACTACCATCAGCAGCACTCTCTTGCTGCAGTCAGTAAAAATAGTGAAGATAACATAATAGTCCCACAACTTGAGATTATGGTTGCGAAATGGAGCAGTTTTACCAATGATGTACAGAGGACTTGTGTGAATGGGAAGTACGCAGATTGGTTCTGTAGATCTCTTGGTTTGGTTCCAGTTCATCCACTACAGCAGTCTTCCACTTATGTGACATTGCATCCTAGAATCTGATGAGAGTGGTTCTCATGTTTGTTGCCCCGGTTGGTTTTCAGAATTTTACATGAAGCAATATATATTAAGCTAAATGCCAGTTTTGTACTAGAAAGCTGTGTTGTGTATTTACCATGTTTCTGTAAATAAATTGTTTGTGACGACTAGCCACAATTTTCTTTTTCATTGCTTTCTGCATTGTGAATTAAGTTCAACACGGGAGTCGTAGCAAATGCGAGTCTTTATAAGGCAATTGTCACTGCTTATAGACCCGAACCTAGATGATATATCCATGTTCAAGATGGAGTGAAACTAAGTGGAAGTCTGAACCTGACGTCAGCCAATGAGAATTTGTTGAAACTTATCTTTGGGTCTCAGAAATGTTCCTTCTGTAGTGCCTTCACAGCAACCAAAATGTTTGGAAAATATATGTACAATCATTGAGGACATATCCCCTGATTAGTTGACTTCTTAAAAGCTTTCCTTGGATTTTACTCAATGATAGCAGAATATATATATGTATATGTATGTATGTATACATACATATATATATCTGCTGTATGTATGTATACATTTATATATGTGTATATGTACGTATTTATGTATCAGCATATCATACAAGTAGAAATTCAGGGGTTAGCATGTCAGCTCCCAGAAAGCTTCAAGCTAACATGAGGCAGCTTCATGAAAGCTTCAAGCTATCATGAGGCTTCAGTTGTGAGATAAATAGTCTAACATCAAGAAAAAAAAGTGAACTCCAGTAGAGTTTTGTAAGTTGGATGACTTCAAGGTCGTGAAATGCTCGCTCCTTATTTTACTGAAGCAGTTCTAATTTTAAGATGGCACAGGAACTTCATTACCAAAATTATTCCTAAGAGTTTTGAGTTCATCTTTGTTCTTTAATCTGTAAACAATTCAGACCAGTTATCATGTAATAAGTTGGCTACTGCCTTACTCTGACAATCTAAGTAGCTTTAGAGATAATTCAATTGATGTTGGGTGGTGATTTTAGAGTTAATGATGATTACCCGCCACCAACAGCCAACTTATTCACCAGAATAACCAATGATTTTCCTTCCATTTCAAGAGACTAACTCCTCTCAACCACCGTCCACAGGTCACCCACTATCACAATTGCTTCACACTTACACTCACATTACCACCTCCCTTCTTGTTCTTCCCAATCCAACTAACCATAGACATGTTCGATGGCGAATTCAAGAACATGCATGCTTCTTTCGTTGTGTCTCGCGCTTTTTCTCTCGGAATGTGACATTCTCGCCATTGCTGATCCCGATCACTTCAATAGACCGATCAATGGAGTGAAAGAAGAAAGTGGTGGAACTAATAACACTACCCTTCACGGAGATAAGAAAACTGAACCTGAATATGGTGCTCAGAGTGTTTTTTCGTCTCAAAATGGTAAAGCATTGGCGGAAAGATCAGAGCTCTGTAAAACCAATGTCAATGGTATTCTTCCTCCCCCATACCATAATATATCAAACATGATCTGCACGCCGATTTGGGATACTCACATTTTGAGGGTAAGTCTTATCTGGGATATATATATATATATATATATATATGCATCTCATTTATCTTTGTTGCTTCTCAGGAGTTTCTGGTTTTGTGAGAACAGATTACATCTTTGTCATTTTTGATACAATGATCTACATATAAACATTATTGGGTTTATTAGATAGATCTGAAACAAAGATGGTTTATGACGAATAGCTTTAGGCCATTGATTCCATTGCCTAAAGCACCTGACTTCTGAGAACGAGTGTTATAAATCGTATTTAGCAGCTTAGAATAGTTACCTTGTAACTGATGTAGCAACATCTGGTGCAGTATCACAAGGGAGAAGACAATCTGGTGACGTTTATAGTATCTGCTGTGTACACCACAGGATGGGTAGGAATTGGGTTTTCAAAAGATGGAAGAATGGTTGGTGCTAGTGCAGTGGTTGGGTGGTTTACCAAGAAGGGTCATCCCAGGATTAAGCAATACTACCTTCAAGGTACTCGTCCCTCGCAAGTCGTAGCAGATGCTGGAGAATTGGACCTTACGAAAGTTCCACCCGCAGTTGCACTTAGTGGGGCTTCAATTCACATGGCTTTTCAAGCTAAGTTCGAACACCCTCTCAATAAGCAGTTAATTCTGTTGGCTTTTGGAACCTCGTACCCGACTCATTATCGCTTGACCAAACATGTCGACAAGACTGTGCTAATGTTCGACTTCTCCGCAGGTTTATCTGTCAACATATACATTCCATTTCTGCTTCAGTCTCTTACAGTTCATAAACTAATGGTTTTGGTCATCGTCTGGTTTTCCACAGGTTCTGCATCTTCTGTAAATCACCACCAGATGAAGGCGGCTCATGGTGTGTTGGCTGTTATGACATGGGGTCTGTTTCTTCCAGTTGGGGCGATCATTGCAAGATACATGAGGCATAAAGATCCTCTATGGTATTATCTTCACGCAGGCATTCAATTCACAGGGTTTCTGCTGGGTCTGGCTGCTGTGGTTGTTGGACAACAAATGTATGTCAAAATTAGCGCTGATGTATCAGCACATAGAGGCATTGGAATCTTCGCTTTTGTGCTCAGTATTCTCCAGGTAAGCTCCATGTATATAGGAGCTTTTGACAGCGACTTATGTTACTTTGACAAAGTTTAGCTAACTGTGTCTGAAAATGGTTCAGATATTGGCGTTCTTTCTACGACCCAATAAGGATGCCAAGATTCGAAAGTACTGGAACTTGTACCATGGCTGGTTTGGAAGGATTGCTCTCTTCTTTGGAGCTTTTAACGCAATGTGGGGAATACATGTCGCCTCTGCAGGCGTTGCGTGGAAGGCGATGTTTGGAATTCAAATGACTGTGATTTTGATCACAGTTGTTCTTCTGGAAATATTATTGCAGATGAAAAAATCAGAGAACAGTAAGCTACCATCAATGTTCCAAATGAATTCAATTCAATGATCAATCAAATTTTGAGTAAAGCTTCAAATCGTGGAGTTACAAGTTAGCAAGTGTGCATATAGTGAGTTTTCAAGCTTCAAGTTCATGAGGCAGGACCTACCATGGGGTCGCTGAAATGTCTTCAAACTGCAGAAAAATGATTCAGGCCAAGCTCAAGGAATCAAATTTGTGGGCTTTCTTGCTGTTTCCGGTTCCCATGTCGATGAAGTAAGCTAAATGGCCAAGAATGACGGGTGGATTCTTTGTTTAGTTCATTTATCTTTTTTTTTTTTTGGTTCTGATTCGAGTATTGTTAAGATGAAATGGGACGGTGTGGATTGTCCATGAGTTTTCGTAATGGTCAGAGATAGTGCAAGTTTTTGGAGACATTTTTTTTTTTGATACAAAGGAAAACAAAAATCAAACTAGCGCAGAGCTCTGCAATACTGCAGGCCCTGGCGGTCGCGCTGGAGAAACTTCAGGATATGGTCATCGGTGGTGTCTGAAGGATATGTAGTCTTAGACTGGCAAGAGTGGCAACGGAGGACCGCCGATCTGCACACTGGTTGCCTCTTGATGCACATGTCAAAAGTCCACCTCCCCATCTCGATGAAGGAGTCTACGGGTACTTGCCACCAAAAGGTTATCATGAGGTAAGACGGAATGTGAAGAAGATAAGATGTTAATAACTTGTGGGAGTCCACTTCGAAATGACTCGGTGATAGCCCAAATATAATGCACGACCAACACTCCTCTTCATGCATTGGCAAGAAATTCTGAGCTAGTATCTTCACCTTACCTGTTCAAAGCCTAGAGGGATGGTTGGACCGGACTGGACTCGGGCCTACCTGGCCTATCTGAATAAAAATGGAGTAGCCCAAGACTCGATAGGACCAAATTTTAGAATACACAATATAATAAAAAATAGAGAACATAAATTCAAAAAGGTTGATCGAAATGTATTTGACAATAACATAATTAACGATTGATGTGAATTTTAAATAAATCAAATTACTTACAAGAATATTATATAAATTTTTTATTTAATTATGAATAATTGTTATTAAATGATTTATACGAGTCCTCTATTATTTGGTTATAAATATTAAGTCATTAAGTGATTTGTTTAAAAAATATGAATTCACTTAATATACGTTATCTAATAAACAAAATATATTATAAAACAATATCATGTTCACGTTATCTAAATAAATATCAAGTGTGTCAATAATCTACCAAAAAAGAAAATAATAAATTAAATTAATAACTATTTTTTTCAAAATTATTAACTCAAAAATAATTTATTCAAAACACTTAAAAATTAACTTAATGGTACATTTCTCAATAAAGGCGATGCCTTATAAGTTGAATTTTAAAATTGAAGCTATGATTAAATTAATTTATTAAATCTAAATTTAAATTTAATAAAATTCAAATATTTAAATCCAAAATTAAATTAACTAAATTAGCTTAAGTCATACTTAAGGATGACAATGGGTCGACTCAAGAGCTACCCGTCAATTTTTAAAAAATAATTTTTTAAAATTAAAAATATTAAATAACGTCCATTTTTAATTGAGTCCAAGCTGAGCTGCTCAAGCTTAAGTTTATCCAAGACCTAAATCGCTTTACTTAAAATAGTTAAGTCTTAATTCAAGGGGTGTGATTGAGTGGCAAAGATTCATCCATCCTTAACCAAAGGTCAGGGGTTCAATCATTGACTTTGGGTATGGAGCAACCTTAAATTCTTGGGCCAGCTGTCCCACTCTGTAAGGTGCCTACAAATCAGCAAGGGGATTAGTTACTGGATCCGCCGGTAGATACCCTGACCTAAAACTAAAAAATAGTTAAATCTCGAGTCAGTCTAAACCTACACTTAATTTATGAACTGACTGATTAAAAACACATAAATTTGAATTAAAGAAGCAGCTCATTATTATCCCTACTCGTACTTTTTTTTTTATCAGGCTTACTTAATGCATTTATAAAAAAAATTAAATTTCGGGTTGAGTGACATTGGGCCAACATTGGGCCGGACAGGTAACAAGCCCAACTTTTTCAAGAATCAACCAATTGGTTTTTCAATTTCAAATATTTCTCTAATTTCCGTTTAAAAAGTAGTTGCGTGGCTTATGATTTAAAAAATGTGAAGTTCGCGCGCCTATAAATAAGGCCAAATGGTGAATTGAGCTCGTTTGGATGTGAAAATCTTGGAAAGGAAAAACGGAAGATGAGGAAGCGATTGAGACGAGAGAGGTCCATTTGCACTTGCAAATCTCCTCGTCTGACCGATAGCGATACTTCCTCCTCCTCCTTCAACTGGTTCTCTCTCTCTCTCTCTCTGTCTCCGTTGTCTAGCTTTCTTGTTGTTTTCAACCTCAGGAACGGTTTCTCTTCAAAATCATTATGCTATTGCTGTTGACGAGTTTCGAAAGTTTCAGCTTATACAGTTCGGGGCTTCATTGTTATTGCATTGAACGCCTCTGTATTTCTCTGTTTCTTGTAGTTGATTTGCAATTTCAATAAGAAGTTTGAGATTTGATTGTTTCTTCCCATAAACAGTGCGATACTCATGTGATGGAAGCTAAGTACACGATTCACGCTCAAAATTTGCATCTGATGCTAAGTTTGGATTGATCTGATCTAGTTGTTACTCAGTTCTAGTAAACAGTTTATGAAGCCGTAATTTACATACAGTTATAGAAAAGATCGAATTCTAGTAACCGAAGCATTAAACACGCCTGTTCTGCAGAAGAACTCTGATTCTGTTTCCGTTCTTAAGATCGGTTTTACGGAAGTACTTTGGTTCGATTAGATCTTCAAACCGAGGGAAATAATATGGACAAATTTGAAACTCGAAGTGTTAAGTTCTGCGTTCTTCCCTATATGTGCATCTGAGTGTCTTTAGTACGTAATGTCACCTCACGATGAATGTTGGGTTTGTTTATGCGTTTTACATTAATTTTCTATGTTTTCTTAGCTACCAAACGATGTACTAGTTAGACAAATATAGATAGCTTCCAGAAACTTGTACTTTCTTTTTCATTATAGAAGTGGATGAACAGGTACGAAGAAGATCTATGGACAGAGATAGCCAAGTATTTAGACGGAAAATCTTTAATAAAACTTGCAACAACTTGTCGATGGTTCCATGACGTGATAATGCACGACAGCGTGTGGAGGTTTGCTTGTTTGCGTGATCTTCAGGTCCCCTCTCCGCCCAGTGTGGATTTCGAGTGGGTGAAGCTCTACGCTTCACTCGCAGGTAATATTGCGGAAGCCGCTTATTTGTCGTAGACGTGCCATTTAGTGTCTGCATACAAATACTTTTTAAACGCTTTACTGATTCTTTAGTTATGAACAGTTCGCGTACTCTCAGTAAACGAATTACTGACAACTGTCTGATCAAGTTTATTGATGATGCATTACTTCCGCAGATGGTAGTCACTCTTACACCTTCCGTGACATGGACAAACACATTGGTTAGTTTTCCTTTGCTTGATATCTGAATTGCTCTCTAAGCATTTTTGCTGACGAAATTGATTATAAAGATCTATATGTCAGCTAACAGACAGCAATGCTCAATTTTTGTTTTTTAACCTGTGGGAGAGTTAGATTGGATGCGAATTGGTGCTTTCTTCTTCGAGTCACAAGCAGCAGTTTTAACTCAGAGATTAAGCTTGCCCTTTGCTATCCTAAAGCAAGACAATACAGTAAAAGCTTTGGAATCATTCGGGGCATGCGTGTTAAACAACATCAAATCGGGAATCTGGATTGCAGGTAAATGAAGCTCATCCAACCATCGAGAGACATTTAAGAAGTGCTAGTTACAACTAGGCTAACTTAGTTTTATGACATTTCTCTTACTTTTCAGATTTACAGCTTGTTAGATGCCCAGTTTGTGAGCTTGATACATGCGAAGGTGTGTAAAATAAAGATTTTAACGAATGCCCCAAACAATCTAGGATAATAAAGTAATTTAAATTTGCTCGTTGAGCAAACGGGGTAATCCTGAACCTTCTTCCGATGCACATTGATGCGTGAAATTAACAGCGGAAACAGTAAGTTGTATCAGAACAAGTTCAACCCAGCAGCATTGTCCCCAGAAGACACGCTTGTTGAGATTGCACGCCGTCTTTAAAACACCCTCAAATTTATCTCCTTGAGATGCCCAACTTTTCTTTGATAGTATCTCCTCAGTATTCTCTTCATTCCGCTCCTTTTACAAACGATGTATTCATGATTTAAGAGAACTTTTCGTTGCAGGAACAATGCAGACGTTAGATGCAAGGCATATAGAGCTATTCCAGTGTGAAGGATACCGCAATGGCAGCTGGGAGTATGAGCTGATTGGATCCTGTAAGACTGAAAAGCATGCCGATGCAGCATCTGGTGGCATCATTGATCTCAAACGCCTCAAGGATCGAGCAACAACTGGTGATACTTTTTACTTCTTTCAAATCTTACAAACCTTATAATATTTCTTTCGTCAAAATTAGAATATTAATGCCTGTTGCTTAAATCTTTGGGCCATTTGGATGCTTCTAAATCAGATCAAGTAGCCACTGACTTGGAATTTCGTTTTAGGGAAAGATGTTCTCACTCCTTGAATATTTTGCAGGTGTCTTTAATCTCAATTTATGGGCAGGAAAAGCCAATGATTTCCAACCGAAGGCTATGATTACCTTCCATGCAGTTGCAATCAATACCAATTTACAAGCCAATCAAGGTACACTTACATATTTACAAGTTACATTTATAACTTCATGCTCCCGTCTTTCCTCACAGATACCTTTCAAAAGCCAAATCACTTCAATTTGGGTTACTGTGTCGGCATTCTTTCTTTGACTTTCGGAATAGTCATATAAATAGCTATTTGTTTGTCTTCTCACAAAAAGCAGGGCTTCTCACAAAGTACTTCATAATGAGAGCTGGCATTGAAGGAGAAGTTGTATCCTTAAGAATCTCCCATCAGCTCTTGTAATTTCTCCTTAACCCTCTTCATGCTTTATATCAAAAGCAGTCCTCTTGAGCATTAGGAAACTGGTTTTATTTGTGTCATACCAGTATTTCAGCGAAGGGAAAATAGGTGTATTGTGCATTCTTGTTGAGACTTATTATTCAATTACAATATACCTAAATTCAAGTATAATTCACTACCTTGACCTCAAAACATTGATTAAAACAAAACAACGTGAAATTTACAAGTTCGATGTCAATATTACTTTGAACCATTTTGGAAAAGATGTTATACAAGGCAAATTGAAGCACGCCTTAGGTACACAAGACAAGTACGTTGGAGAGTAACAAGGTCAAAATAGCACATGAAAGTATATAACGACTTAATAGGAAGATCGGGGCTGTATATTTTACAAGTTTCTTCAACAATAGTACTAAAGATGGATCGTGCTAGATAGATTCACTTTTTAGCCAGTAGCTTCTTTGGCAGCTTCTCCAAAGGAGTCGACTTGAGCAGAAAAAGCCGAGCTGCTCGCTCTTGTAAAGTTCCTCCACATTTGAGCCCATACAACTGTAATTGAGTTTTCAATCCTTCCATTCCATAAACCTAACAGAAGGATTAATGTTAGTCAAATAAACATACTGAAATTTCAGAGTAGATACACAAACAATTGAGAGGTCCTGCGTAAGTATAATAGTAAAGGAATGATACAAAAACTTGAAAATGTTATAATCACCATATTTATCAACATGTGATTGGGTGTAGCTTTACCCGTAAATGTTTTCACATGAACCTGCCTCTAAACGCATTTGCAAAAATGGCATTGAGAAACAAACTTAGCAAAGCGTACCTCCAAGTCTGCAGATGAATTAAATTGAATGAGATCTAGTCGCTTTTCCAAATCAATGTTGCCGTTATTTGAATTAGGAGTCACTGCTACGTCTCTAAGTTCAGATTTAGCATCGGAGAGATCATTGGTTTCAGTAACAACAGGACTTGTTTCAATGACTTCCCCATTTTGTACACTTGAAGCTGCAACCTCACAGCAAGTTGCAGTGGCACTTTGTGCTGCATTTTCATTTTGAAACTCAGGTTCAATCACTACATCTTCATTAGGAGGAGTCTCTACATGAGGATGAGATTTGGAGCATTCATAAACAGCCACCCGAGTCTCTTCCTCAGAGGTAGTCTCACATGATGAACCACCAGAACAATCCATATCTTGTTTTTCACCTGAAACTGAATCTGAACTCGCATCACCTTCCTTTTTCAAGTCTGATTTTTCACCTGCAACTGAATCTGAACTCGCATCACCTTCCTTTTTCAAGTCTGTTTTTTCACTTGCAACTGAATCTGAACTTGCATCATCTTCCTTTTTCAAGTCTGATTTTTCACCTGAAACTGAATCTGAACTCCCGTCAGCTTCCTTATTTGAATCCGATTGACCTCCATTATTTAAGACGATCGATTTCTCATTTTCCGCATTATCGCTGCTATAACCATCAGAATCTTCACTGTCACTAGCAGCTAGTTTTCTCTTACCCATCCTAAAAAAGGGAAAAAAACCATAAGAATTAGAGCAACTCATCACTTCAGTACGTCAGATCCTTTTTTTAACTAAAACCTACTCTTTTTCTCCAGGTTCTCAAAACACAGCAATCAAACAATTCAATCTTTAAACACCTTAAGCATATGACTACGCACCTGTGAAATCAATGCAGCTATGAACCCAGAAAGAAAATCAAATCATATCCAAAGCCAAATACATAGAAAGAAAAAAAGAAACACGTACCAAATCTTCAATCTTTTGGCCTCAACTCCATCATTACCTATGCTTTTCCCTCTACGCTTCCCATTCCCACACGCCTCCCGGACCGCCTCTTCAACCTTCGCTGCGCACTTAGCCGAATCCTCTCGATACTTCTCCACGTACTTCTGGGCAGCCCCATCACCGACCCCTTTCTTCCCCTTCTTGGCCTTTTTCTTTATAAACTCCTCCGCCATCTTCTCCAACCTTCTCTCCTCTTCCTCCGCCTTCCAATCCTCTAGCCTCTTCTCTGCGTTCACGTGCCTCAGCCTCCGCCCACTCATGTCCCGACATGCGTCGAAATTGTTCGTCTTTTTCTGACCCGCCTTCGTCGCTGCTCCTCGCAGCAGCGACCCAAAACCGCCCTTCCCGCCCACCAGCGGGAGCAGGAGGTGGATGGTGGAGTCTGGACTCGAGACGACGGAGCGTTCGCCGATTTGGGTGCCGCCAGAGAGGAGGCGTTGCAAATGGGTGGGGACTCCGCTGATTTCATAGATTCGTTGCTTGACGGTTTTGCCGATCACCTCAGAGCCGGTGAATCTTAGGGTTGCTGTTTTCCCATTGAGCAGCTTCACAAAGATCTGGAAGGGTTTGGATTGGGTGGCGTTGTGATTTTCCATCGTTCGTCTCCGGAAGTGTAACAGATTCGAAAGAATAGCCAAATTTATGTGAATTAGGGATTTGTATACGTTGTGGCTAGCCCCAATTGCAAATGCCCATTATTTGGGTCGCTAAGGTCCGTTAAGGTCGGCGCCTCGGCAGAATCAGAAACAAATTAATTTTATTTTAATTCTTAAAAAATAATTTTAAGCATTTTTAATAACAGAAAACTACAATTATTAATTTAAAAATTGTATTATATAAATTATAGATAGCATAAAATAATTCCATGCAACAGCTCAAAGTATTTTTTTGATGATTAATTTTTTTTTAGTCTTAGACCAGAGTATCTACCGACAGATCTAGTAACTAATTCCCTCGCTGATTTGTAGACACCTTACACGATGAGACATCTGGCTCGAAGAATTAACTAATTAAAAGTGGTATTAGATCAGTGTTAGTCCTTCTCAATAACCCTCCTTGCTTCGCCAATCTACCAACCTTTAATTATAATTAATCCTTAATTCTTATTTTTCACGGTGAAGCACATAATTATTGGAACATCCAAATGAAGATGATATTCATCTCACAAGACTTATGGGATGTCATTGGGAGTAGTTATGAAGTCCCAATAAGCCAAAAAGAATTAGTTACATGGACAGAAGTATAATGAAAGGAGTATAAGAAAAATAAGCATCGTGATATGAAGGCTTTGTTATTCATCCAACAAGAAGATAGCAAGGAGATTTTTCTATAAAAGTATGCAAGCAAGCAATGCAAAAGAGGCATGGGAAGCACAAAATAAGCTCAAAGGCATAGATAAGGTAATATCAATCAAACTCCAACCCTTATGGAAAGATTTTGACGTATCGTTAATGCAAGAAGATGAATCAATACAATCTTTCTTTTTCTGTATTTCTAATATCTTCAATCAAAATAGAAGTTACAGGGACATAATAGAATATAAGAAAATAATATAAAATATATTAAGAAGTCTTCTTGCAAAATATGATTATATTTTAGTTATCATAGAAGAATAAAAAGATTTATTAAAACTAGCATTAGTGAAATTAATTGGCTCTTTAAAAGCTAATGAATCTAGATTAAAAAGATTTGAGTAGCCACTAGAACAAATATTCCAAACAAAAATAAATATCTCAAAAAAATGATAGAGATAAGAAAAATAATCACAACAAAAATTCTCAAAGAAGAGGAACACTTACTGACTACTAGGGGAGAGGAAAGCAAGGGAGCAATGGTATATCAAGCTTCTATTGCAAATTGTGCAAGAAAAATAATCATGATACAAAAGAATGTCAATAAAAATGCAAAAGGTACAAAAGACACATTCATTATGAAAAATACTATCGGTACCAAAAAAAGAAGCAAATTTCTCAAAAAATAATTAATCTTTTGATCACACAGTATACCCTGCGCATTCTTCAAAAGAATCAAAGAGATGTTTGGTACATTAATATTGGTTGCTCAAACAACATGACGAAGAATAATTTTTTGTGTGTGCAATTAGATGAAAGTGTGAAATCCTAAGTTATATTTGACAATGGAAATATACATACTATTGAAGGGAAAGACACTATTGTCATTAGATCCTAAGACAACACCAAAAATACACCTCTGATGTTTTTTATATGCCACGCTCAAAATCTATTAAGTGTATGCTAATTGAGTTGCAAAAGTTATAAAGTCATCTTTGATGACAATAGATGCATCATTGTTGACAAGAAGTATCTTCTATCAAAATAACCCCAAACAAGGTTTTCCTCTAAAGATGCCATTTGGTAAAAAATATGCATTAAGATGCGAGAATATAGATGAGTCTATATTGTGACAATTAAGATATGGTCATTTAAATTTCAATAGCCTAAAACTCCTAAAGCAAACGATTATGGTGCTTAGGCTTCCTTATATTTCTTTTGAAAACAAAGTTTGTGAATGATGCATTTATAGTAAAATACATAGGATGCCATCTTCAAAAATATCTTGAAGAGCCAAGATTCCTCTTTAATTAGCTCATGCTAATATTTGGGGGTACATTAAGAACCATTAGCATTGAAGGAAAATTTTTTTTTTTCCTCTTTATCGACAATTACTGTAACGCCCCATTTTAGGGGTTAGAATATTAAAAAAATTCAGTACGTTTTATGATTTCTATTTGGATATTGCTAAATTGTGCATAAGCATTTTGGCAAGCATTCATGACATTTTTCGGGTAAATTGGTTTAATGAGATTTCTGATTTATTCGGACTGTATAAATAAAATTTTGGCAATTTTCGTATACTTGGAATAATTTTTGAAATTGTTGGTGAATTATTTTGAATGCGAATATTTAAGTGGAGAGTCATAATATTATTGCTTAATTTTTGGTAAATTTTAGGAAAATTTACTAAAATTTTGGGGTATTTTATTTTTAGATTATCCATAAATAATAAATAAATAACTAAATGAATTTTTTTTAAAAAAAGAAGAAACCAAGTAGACGGTGGCACGAGGCAGCTTATAAAGGAGACATTTAGCTAATCTTATAAGACACGTACAGGACACATGTCCTTCATGCAAAACAAAACCGACATCTCATACTTGGGTTTGAATATAATACATGCTTTCGGTTGTTTTGTTCTTCACCGAAAACTACTAAGCTTCTCACTTTCATTGTCGGAATTTTGCTATAACAAGTAAGTCATAATGTTTTCAGTATAAAATGTATATATGCTTGCATGATCTGTTATGGGTTGAAGTGAAAAACAGAGTATGTATATGTTTCAAGCTTGAGATATACATATATAAATGTGTTCGGTTATAGTTTAAAAGGTGATAGCTATATATATATATATATAAATATGTAGTAACGTTGTGGTGTAGATGATAGGCTCTGTTTGTTTTTATGTATATATGTTAATGTTTGAGGAATGTTAGGGATGGATTTATATGAGGTTAAAGCTTAAGAAAACATAGAAGATTATGAGATGTAGTGGTTTATAGAGAAAAATGATAGATACTGTGGACTGTTGTAATTTTTGAAAGTTACCGTAAAGAGAGAGAGGGAGAAGTGGAATTTTGGATTAATGATGTTTGAAGTTTAAAATTGTTTTTGAATTGGATGGAAGTTTCAGTGAGTTTAAACTAGCATAATCGACTTTTAGAAGTGATTAAAAGAGAAGAAAAGTATTAGATGAAAGTTGAAAAAAATACAGTATTGAGAAAAGGCGGATGGAGATTTCGGTTTTTATGATAAACACTAGATAAGCTTACTTTTGAGTCATTTTGGGATTGTAGTGGAGTATAAGGGCAGAATTGATACGTATGAATGAATAAATCAGTAGGAAGATTAGTGTAGAAGTTAAAGAAAATTTTAGACTCGCGACTGAAGAAGGTGAAACTCGCGATCGCGAGATTTGCCACTTCCGTCTGGGACTCGCGATCGCGACCACCTTTAAAAGACGAAAATCGCGATCATGACCCGTCACCAGTGCGAACCGGAGCTGATTTTGTGAGACTCGCGATCGTGAGATGTCGCGATCGCGAGCCATCAATTGTTTCTCTTTGCTCGCGACCGCGAGCCAGGCCGCGATCGCGAGGTAGCTCGCTGTCGCGAGCCTGTTCTGCTTCTGCCAAGATTTTTATCTTTATTTTTGTTTTAATTTTAATTCTTCTATTCTTTTAACCATATCTTTGTCATCCGACCTCCGAATGACCTGATTCTCGAAGCATTGGATTCATAAGAAAATTTTCTACCTCTCCATGTGAAATTGTGAGTTTTCATATTTAATTGACAATTAGGGATTAAATAAATTTGAGAGGATTGATTAAATTTGGCTACATCCGGATCTATAGAAATCCGAATTGAGTAATTTCGGTGTCTATAATTTCCTGAGACTTAGGGAAATATTTTGTGATGAGAATTATGGAATAATCCCAGAAAATTGTCATGAACATGCATTATACATATTCAATATACATTGTGAATTTTTACTCATGCACAATAGTGATTTGAATCTGTGTTAACTATTATAGAGGAACGCATAGAATGACCACTGCCAGATATTGCCGGGACTTCGAGGCAATAAACAGTAAGGGTGATTTAGGTAAGTAATATAGGTAAGTAATTTTAGTAAGTAATTTAGGTAAGTAATTTAGATGGTAAATTTTGTGAGTCAACCTAGATGAGTTCCGAGGATTGATTTAATTTGATTTGTTTCCGCTTCCAATATTTTTAAGCTGCTTGCGTTTTGTTTATGAATTCCGGACTTAAATTATCCGAGGAGATTAATATTCGGGAATGTATTGGAAGTGCTATTTGCTTGCACATGAAATGTCTAAAATGACCTTGTTTGGTTTTAAAACTGTTAAGTCCTAGTTGTGGGTAAATAGGCATGCCTAGAAAGGTCTGCAGCTGCTCCTGTGATATTTTGATGTCAAGACTTCGGTCTCTCCTGGACACGTCAGTGTCGAGACTTCAGTCTCTCCTGTACAAGTCCCGTTACCCGCCTCTGTAAATGAATTTGTAGTCCTGATATATGTTTGACAAAAACTGTATTATGATTTTGATGGGTGTATACCCTCTTGTGATATTCAGTTCTGATAAGTTTAAAGACTTGCTCTAAAATGCATGCTTATGCTGTTATATGCTTCTTTATGATATAGTATTACTTCATGTTTAGATTATTTATTACTCACTAAGCTATATGCTTAGCTCGGTGAATTTTTCCCGTGTAGGTTCAGAGCAAAGAGTATAAAGTCTGGGACAAGTCTACTGCAATGGCCAAAGGAGTCCGTTTTTTTATATACTACTCGAAAATATATTTTGTTTCGTTTGTTTGGGCCTGTAAATATTCTTTGAATTTTTGTTTCTGAAATTACGATATGTATTATATGTGTGTTTGAGATTCTAAAAATGTAAGTGTGATGTTTGGTTTTGTTTGTCCTGCCTTGGGTGCCATCCATGTATCCTCCCAGGGGGTATGTGGGTGTTACATCTTTTAGTATCAGAGCAAGTTTAGGCAGTTCTGATTTAACCAATGCTTGCCTATTGTTTTCCGTTGAGTGTCTAAGTTGTGTTTTGGCCTAATGCGGTGTCCCATGTTTTGTCTTTAGAAATTACGATGGAAGGATCTCACGAATTTGTTGACGAAGTTGCTGAGAGTAATCAGCCGGAGCAAACTCGTTCAGAAATACCTGGACCGTCAAGGGTCAATCGAGGTGAAGCTGAGGTTCCACCTCCTCCTCCAGCTCAGGGAGAAGCTTTGATTAAGCTGTCCCAGGATATGATGACTTTGTTGCATCGGATGACAACACCTAAGGCTCCGATTGATCAGCTGAGGAAGTATGGGGCTGAAGAATTTTCTGGGACATCTCTGGAGGAATCTGAAGGGGCCGAGTTCTGGATTGAGAAGGTGAAGAGGGTACTGGGTGAGATTAGTTGTCCAGCAGAGCAGATGGTACACTGTGCTGTCTCCCTTCTACAGGGAGCAGCTTATGAATGGTGGAAGTTTGTTCTAAGGAGTCCTCAGCTACCAGTGCCTCTGACTTGGGAATTCTTTGCGCAAGAATTTAAAACTAAGTATGTGGCGGAAGCTTACAGAAAGGATAGGTGGAAGCAATTTCTGAATCTAAAGCAGAGGAGTTTGTCAGTTGCTGAGGACGACCGAGAATTTAATCGGCTCAGTAAGTATGCCCCTGAATCTGTACTGACTGAAGAATTCCGATGCCATCAATTTGAGGAGGGATTGCATGAATCGATTAAGGAGCATCTGGCAGCGTTTACTCTATTACAACAAGTTACTTACGATCAGTTGGTACAAGTAGCAATAAAAATAGAAAGACAAGAGATGATCAGGAGAGAAAGAAGTCAGAGAAGAGGATTTAATAGAGGAGGCCAGTCTTCGGGGGAACGAAGTCGGGAAGGTACTTCCTCTGCACCAAAAGTTTCTCAGAGATCTGTGACTAGGGGAAGGCAACAAAACTTTCCTACATCGACTGTCTCTAGTAGAGGTTCCTCTGAGGGTCGAGGTTCTGGTGCCCCAGAGTGCCCACACTGCTCTAATCACCATTGGATTGTAAATTTTGGACATCGGAATGGAGAGATATGATTGTTACAAGTTATGATGTTGCATAGGACTTGTGTATGATGATAGCTATAGTATATTGATGAGAATTGTGGTTTTGATGATTCAAATGAGACGAGATTTGAGAGTTTCATGAGATTGATTTGGTGTTGAACTGTTATGGAGTGTTTTTTCACTAGAAAAGTTGAATTTGGGAAGATTATAAGTGTTTATGGTTTTAGGAAGGACGTTGGAAGCTTTAGAGAGGCATTGGAGGACTTTGGGGAGCCCCAATGTCCGTTTAACGGACATAAGGTCCATTAAACTGACCTTCTCGGGTGTAAAACAGCCCTTGGCCTGTCAATGTCTGTTAAACGGACTTAGATATCCATTTAACGGACCTTCTCGGGTCATTTTGGTCTCCCAAACCCGATACATGTCCGTTAAATGGACATTCATGGGACAAATCACGATTTTTGACCATTTTAGAAACCGAATCTGACTTTGGGGTCTTCACGAAAGTTTTAGATCTCGAAGTCTTATTTCTAATGGTCTAAGAATGAAATCAATCTGACATTTGTGATGAAAGTTATGGCAATCGCGCCAAGACATGTCGCTGTATGATTGAGGTTATGAACATGTTAGATTCTTTCGGTCATAACTCCCTCATTCGACCTCCAAATGCAGTGATTCTTGAAGCAAAGGATTTCTAACATCTTTGGATATCACTCCATGAAAATTTGTGTCCTTTGGAGCTAATTTGGGAAAGTTTGCATTAGAACGAGTAAGAGATCTGTTGAGAGAGCATGATTACGATTTGTGCACGTTTTAGTTTTTTAAGTATATCTTGAGCTGTAGAACTCCGATTGAGTTGATTCTTTCTTCAAAGAAAACTAGAGACTTAGAGCTATGATTTCTATGAAGAAGTCAAATTGAAATTACGGTTCAAAGATTTCCAAATTCTATTCGCAAATAAGGAGAAATGAGTTTGAGCATGGTGTC
>JANZXV010000009.1:19611286-19624720 GCA_027576455.1 Erythroxylum roigii
GGCTTCCCTCTTCTTGCTCTTGGATAGCCCTTTGATTTCCTAAAACACAAACAACAATCAACAATTCATCATCTCCTTTCCAATTTCGAAATTCCCCTTTTAAAACCCTAAAATTGACCTAACCTAATTCAAGCCTTAATCTAACCTAATCATACATCCTATAGGTTAGAAAACTCAACCTTTACAAGACAAGATCCAAAAACCCTAGGAATCACTATTCATCTTCTTCTTCACTACCACTTTCTCTCACTAAACTTTTCTCCATCACAACCCCAACCTATTTCTTCAACAATCAAGAAGAAAAGTGAAAGATCTTACCTTAGAAACTTGCCTTCCTCCTTTAATCCACAAAGTCTCTTCTTTTCCCCTTGGATTTTCCTTCTCTTTTTCTTCTCTTCTTCTTCTTCTTTTTCGTTTTCTTCTCCCTCTCTTGGTGGTTCACGACAATGCTACTCCTTTCCCTCTAATTTTTATCTTTTATTTAACCTAACACTACTTACTTACTCTTCATTAAAAGCCCTCCCTCATCTTGGGCTTTCCAAAGGCTTTGAGCCCTTTTTCCACTTAGGCCCATCCATTCATTTAATTCCCTTCATTCAAGCCAACTAACTACTCTACTTACATTTAATACTCACCCTATTAATCCCACTTCACCTACTACCTCAATTCAAATTCAATTTCTATTTCTTTTTCTCACATTCTAATTAAAGACCAATTCTATATATTAAAAAAATTTAAGACATCAATCAATCATAGAGAACCAATTAAGCAATTAAAACATAAATAATCAATTAATCAAATTTTAAGCAAATAAAACAAGGTCTAACACCTCTAACCTCTTGTTTGTTCTATGCCTAACCATCTTTCAACAATTGTTCAATTTTGATCGAGGCCGCTCGGAGTTCTGTAAAACTGCCCAAGTTAGAGATGGCAAGCCTCGTTTTGATTTCCATATTCAAACCGTCCTAAAACCGCCTACATTTATCTTGCTCAGATGGAATCAGTGCGGTTACATACCCTATTAACTAATTGAACTTTATCTCATAGTTAGCCACTGTGGGCCTGCCTTGCTTCAAATATAAGAATTCTTTCATTTTCTGATCTATGTAAATCTTAGGGATATAGTTCTCTCGGAACACCCTCAGAAAATCCTCTCACGTCAAGCTACAAGGTCTAGTGGTGCTGCCCAGAGTAGTTTTCCACCACTGAAATGCATGACCTTGCAGGAGTGAGATAGCATAGTTGAATCTCTCATCTCCCTCACAATCCATCTAGTCTAACACTCTTTCAGTTCGCTCTAGCTACCCTTTTGCCTCAACTGGGTCTGTACTTCCGTATAAGTCCACAACCCTTTGTTTTCTCAGGTTATCATATCTCCTTTCTTGCCTCACGAGGATTCTTGGAGGAATCCAATCAAACTTAGATACAACAGACTCTATATTGGCTCCTATAAACTTCATGTCAGCTTACTCACCAATAGGATCTCTTATTGAAGGTGACCTATAACAATCAAAAGCTGTGATTACTGTCTGAGTCTCTCACTATGAATTATATTGTATCCCTAAAGATGCCAAACCATGCTCTGATACCAAAAATGCAACATCCCACTACCACAAGGCAAATACTCGAATACTCGAAGGAAATTCAAGTACATACCCTATGATAATGGTATGTTGGAGCAAAAGCAAATCCAACTTACACATGGCAATCTAACTTACACATGGAATCATCTAACATACTCAAGAGTCACTAAATTTTAAAACCATTGATTGCATTCGTCCATAATTCTTACACTGTTTCCATCATACAAATATTTACAAAACCTCTTATAGGTTCTAACAAAACTACAAAATAAATGCTACAACACTTCTGGTGTCAGCTGACAGACTTTTGAGCCATTTATCTATTCAAAAGATTCCTTAAGTCCTGACTAAGGAACTAGGTCTCCTATCTCGTACTTGAAAAACCACATTGCAATTTTTGATGAGTTTTACAAACTCACTGAGTGGACCATCATTGATGATTTCACCGGATCACAGACACACATCACAAATTGCACCGACATTCATTATAAACATACATTTATTTTGCAGATACTCACACAACATGGCATATCATATGGTCACTCATTACAGCTTTGCAAATCATTCAAAGAATTTCAGTCTTATATGAATGCTATATGTATGAGTCTCACATTCGTTCTTATTGTTGTGACTGAGTGCCTATCACATACTTATACAAATACTGGCCTATAGGGCTCAATCAAAATAGAATCAGAGAGCATAGCTCTACATGCAGAAACATATATCACGAAGCGAAGCTCTACGTGGAAGTGCTTCATACTAGCTACTCGAGTCATAACTCCTTTATTTGAGAAAGCATTTTATGAAATGCATCAAATACAAAATATTTCATGTATCACAATCTTATACAAATGCTCAGAAAAATTTTCATAGTCATCAAACCTATGTCTGACATTTAACTTTCATTGAGAATCAAATGTTATTCAGAAATTCATATCAAATAAGAACATTTCCAATACATGCCCAATTATTAAACTCCTCGGACTTCAAGTCTGTAATTCAGAAAACAAATCACAAATAGTTCAATAAGATTGGAAGTTTAAATAAATCAAATCAATTCAAATAAAATAAAATTAATCCTAGGAAATCATCTAGGTTGACTCACAATACACTCCAAAATACTATTGCCTAGATGGCCTGGCAATGTCCGACTGGCATCTAATGAGTTCCTCTATATTATACAAAACACATTTACAAATATCACATTCTTTCACAATTGTATAAGTATGCCTTAATGCATATCTGCTTATATGAAATATGCACATTGTATGTTTAATAACAATTTTAGGATACTATTATTGCCATCCTTATCAACAAGTCATTCAGATATCAAAGCCCTCATTAATATGATGTATACCTATAATTTGGACAATAATAAACCAATGTCAAAACCATTTCATAACTTCATTGACCATTTCAGATTTTCCTTCTAATATACATTCGGGTCAACTTTGCATAAAAATATGATAAAGTAAATAAAAAAATTCGGCGATACTTTCTTCTAGAAAGTTGTTTTACAATTTCTTAAGTTTCTATTGACATAAAAATCATTCAATGCGGTTAGGATACCAAAAGTTATGCTCCAAATAATCTCAGACTATTCTCAATTTGAAACAGTACATTATACCTAACTTTCATCCAGAAATTGAAATTCTTAGGGACTGAATTGAAATTCTATTTCTTCAAAAAATCTGTAGTCCTATGCTTCAAGTTTAATCAAAATTAACAATCATCTCATTCTAAGGTCCACAGATTAAGATATAATCCAATTTCCGAAGCATGTTCATTAAAAATCCTCTTAGTTATCATACTTCAACATAGTCACATTTCCATCTAAGATAAACCAATCAATTCAATTCAGAAAGCTATGATTTTCGGTGGATACCTAGATCAATGTCTAATGAATCTATTGGTCTAAGAATCAAGTCATTTGGGCATTAGGTAAAGAAGTTATGGAAAAACGATTAAAGGATGTTGTCCAAAATCCCTTCAGAAGAAAACCATATGCACGATCGCACTTTTCAACTGATTTTTGCAAAGTCGCAGTCGTGCTTTTGCACGATCTTGACATTTGACATTTTTCTTCAAATGTCACCGTCGTGCAAAAGGATGATGATGCTTTTCTGATTTCTTTTGCGTGATGGTGCTTTTCTCTTCTCCTTCGTCACCGATCCTTTTCTTCTTTTCCTTCAAAAACTCTTTCATTTCTAGACTTATTCACTTCTAAAATCATCTATTCCACATTTCTAACTCCAAATACAAACTCTACACTAATTAAATGCAAATTTATCATCCAAACTTCCAAAATCCGAAACTTCATTTTCTTTATCTCTCTCTCTCTACCATAACTTTTTTCTAGAAATTTAATCTTTCATAAATTAACTCCAATAACTTGCAAACAATTCCCCTACTTCATTTTTGACTCATCAGTACACACACAAAATACAAAAATCCAAACTCCACACTTAACATCAAAATCCAATTATCACACATGCAACTTTAAATGTTTCATCATTTTTCCCACATTCACAAGTTCAAATCTTCATCTTAGTCATTTAGGACATGTATTCCCCAAACTCTACTGCTATACCTTCACATGCATAAAATCATCTCTAACACTAGCCATCATCAAAATTATGGTTCAACAAAATTTCCAGCACATTTTAAACAATTCTACAGATTCACGCATGACAACAGTGAATCCAACAGAAAATTTTTCTCCAAAACAAAATAGAGTATCCATATTTGTCAATTCTCATACATTTCTACACCATTTTCATTTTACCCCAATAACACCAGTGTTTCAATCCAATGCATGCAGTATCAAAATACCACTAAAACATCATCAAAATCACTTACTTGGTTCAGTTCAAATTTCAGCAATGAAGTTCTCGGTGGATGAAGAAAACCAAGGATGACAGAATAAACAGTCTCCAAATAATGAAATTCTTACTTGGAAGTAAGATTTAAACGCCAATTTCTCAACAGATGCAACTAGGTGATTTCGATGTTGGACAAACCGAATGGAAAACAACACAACTGCAAAATTGATTTTGTTTCACCTACGTGGTTATTGTGCATGTCTCACATCTGTCACTTAACCACGTCTACCCTTTAACACCACACACAAGCCATTTGTCACAATTATTAGTTTCCACGTGTCACACTATAATTGGCCCATAAATTAATATTTTTTCAAAATTCACCAAAATTTCCAAAATTTCTGAAATATACCAAAATTGACAAATCACAATTAATACACTCCAATTTAATCCACAATTTCCATTTATAAATCAAATTTACCTAGAAATGCCAATGAATGCACGTACAATCATATGAATGGGCAAAATAAATGTGTATGTCACAATTAACTTATGCATGATGTCCATTTTCCTAATTTCTCAGAATTTTCTCATAAATTACTATACTAGCCTTAACATCGGTATCGGGATGTTACACTAATAGTTCTCTAAAATATCATATTGGTAATCATACGAAGAAAGATCTTATGTGAAAGCTCGATTAGTCCATAGATCACTTAAGAATTAACTACAAATGTTAGATAGATTTTGTGAATCGAGAGGTTACAAAATTTAGAAATTCGTGATCAGTTAAGTTTAATTGATTAGGTTTTGACAAAGAGTAGTCAATCCTTTACAACATTTAGAATCAACACATAATTGAATCAATATCGGTTAAGGAGAAAAATAATGATATAATGAATCTAAAGCTTCATCCTTGATGTTGCTCACATATTTGTGGTTGCCCTTTTGTTATTTGAATATTTGCTTAGTTTCATTTAATTGTTTGAAAATTCTAATATTTTGTTTTCATTCAATTCATATCCCAATACCTTAGACGAAGTTAGGTTCACTTAGTTTTAAATATTTCCTCATGGGATCGACACCTTTAATACTACAAGTTTATGATTCGTATACTTGTGGATATTAGGGGTTTTATTAGAAGTAAAACTTGCTCAACAAACTACTAAATTTTGTTTTAAACAGTTAAGAATGGTATGATTCTCATATATATAAAAAAGGAGTTTAAAGTGGCAGATGTAGTTCTATTATTTAACTCACAATTGAAATTGTTTATGAGAAAGCTCAAGTCGAGCTAGATTGGTACCTTCAAAGTGATCCAATTATTCAAGCATGGAACTTTAGAATTGGAGAATGGTAAAAAGAAAAAAAAATTCAAAGTTGGTGGACATCAATGTAAACCGTATTTTTAAGGAGCATATTCACATAAAATGGAGGTGCTATCTTTCCTTTATTTTGGTTTAAAGTAATTAAAATGTAATTGTTAAGATAGTGACCTTAAACTTAACATGTTATGCATAATTACATTTTTATAAATTTATGTTTTTGGTGCTTTGTGAATTTTTTATGTTTTATGTTTATTTTGTATTAAATTGAATTATGGATGTTCAAAATTTTAAGTGTGTTAAATAGTTCTAAAAAAAATCCAGGAGTTTGCATGATCGCACAATTTTTTAGGAGCAACTCATTGGTAAGACCGTGCATCCAATTTGCTTCAAAGACTTTGATCTGATTGTACAAGGTTAAACGATCATGGTCTACCCAAATGCCTACCTTTTCTACCCATCCACTATAAAGCTCTAGCCTATTTAAACCACTTTTCTTCCTCCTCGTCACATTTTTCTCACTCTAAGTTAACATCCCCTTTCTCTTTTCTCTTATTTTCTCTTAAATTTCACTCACCTTATAAGAAGATTTCACATTTTTCTTTCACTTTTCTTCTACTTAAACAATCTATACTTTAAAATCTAGTGTTTTTTTAAAATAAAAATCGTCTTTTTTTTGTGGGTATGCATTTTTTTTGGTATTTGTGTGCTTCTTTTGCAAGTTTTTCACTAAGATGGAACCAAGAGTTAAGCAACTTGCCTATAAGTTTAAACCAAAAGGGAAATAAAAGGTATCCAAATGTGGTCTATGAAATTTGACAACTAATTTTTGCACTCCTTTCCCAATCTTCTCTCAAGAAGAAGGTGAGAGGTTCCGCAAACTTCATTTTAAAAATATTATTGCACCTACATACTTTGATTTTATCACTTTGGAATATTTGAATTTAAAAGAACATTTTAAGTCTTTAAGTGAAAAAATTCAATGGGATAAATTTATTCATTATAATTATATTGTTTTTAAAAATTAACATTAAATTTTACACTACATTGATCTGTGAACTGAATAAGTTAGATAATTGTTGGTTTTGATTGAAAGGAAAACATATTCTATGGACTATTTTAATATGGAAGAAGTTTTTGGTTTCCTAAAATAAAAAAATTCTTGAAAAGAATACTTATTTCCTTACCACTATATATTAGACTAAATTGACTGGGTTAATTGTGTTTGAACCATATAATGAACAACATTATACCAAGTCAGGAATATTTGTTACTCTATAAATTTATGTGTCACACTGTGTTTGCATAAAGTCAAAGTAAAACATGTTTCACAAAGGATTTATTTTTACTTTGTATGGATAATAAAATTAGTGTTTGCACAACAACTCATATTTTTCATACAATAGGCATGGGTTATTTAGTTATTGCTTTGGCTCAACTCTATGGTGTTGATTTGGATGGACTAACCCATGTTTTACCTGAAATATTAAATCATATTCCCTTATGGAGGGATGAGATCTTAGAGTCCCATAGCATGGTACTCTGTGATCTTATCTTCAAATTAAAAGGTAAACATAGAACAAGATCAGTGAGCCTTAGTTTTATACCACCATGACAACACCAATAGGAATCCTCTAGCGAAGAGTTAGAAGATGAAGAAGAATGCTAGGAGAAGGTGGTCAACAAAGTGGAAGAGAATAATAAATGCCTTGAGGGTCACATTGATGCCATGGAAAATATTTGAAAGAGGTAGTGCATCATCAGTGCTACCAAAAATTAACCCTTGAATTTTACACTACATTGAGTTATGAGCTGAATAAGTTAGATAATTTTTGATTTCGATTAAAAGGAAAACATATTCTATGGACTATTTTATTATGGAAGAAGTTTTTGGTTTCCTAAAATAAAAAATTATTGAAAAGAATACTTATTTCCGTACCACTATATATTAGACTAAATTGATTGGGTTAATTGTGTTTGAACCACATAATGAACAACATTATACCAAGTCAAGAATATTTGTTACTCTATAAATTTATATGCCACACTGTGTTTGTAGAAAGTCAAGTTAAAAAATGTTTCAGAAAGGATTTATTTTTACTTTTCATGGATAATAAAATCAATGTTTGCACAACAACTCATATTTTTCATACAATAGTTACTTAACTTACAAAGACAAATATCTACTTAGGTATGGGTTATTTAGTTATTGCTTTGGTTCCACTCTATGGTGTTGATTTGGATGGACTAACCTATGTTTTACCTGAAATATTAAATCATATTCTCTTATGGAGGGATGAGATCTTGTGGAGGGATGAGATCTTAAAGCATCCATGTTTCATCTCCAACTCCATCATCTTTAATTCTCCATAAGTACTTTTTCCTTTCCTTTCTATTTGCTTTACTTTTTGTTGTTTTACTTATTATGTTTGCTTATGTTTGTGTCCTATTTTCCATATCAAGGACAATATGTTGTTGATTGGTTATTTCTATATCAATATTTGAATTAACCACGTGTGCACGTCATAGTTGTAGCTAGCACAAGTAAGTACGGGTAGATCCTAGAAAGACAGTAAATACTAGTGATTACTTTTCTTTTATTATCTAGCCTACCAATTGGATATTTCATTTTTTAATTAAAAATAAATTATAAAATAATAAAATAAAATAGGAAATAATAATGAATGCAAAAGACTAAGGAAGGTACTTACAAAACTCAATATCAAAGCTTAGTGTCTAGCTGATCAATGCTCCTAAAAATCATTAAGTAGTTAAAATTTTATCACAAAATTATTTTATTGATTATTAGACCGTGAAAATTCCTATCTCATATTAATAACTCTCTCGAAACTACTTGATCGCAGCTCTGTCGTTCGATTAAGGAATCGACCTTGGAAACCGGTCAAAATAAATTAATTCCAAGATTGCAGTAAGCTGAACCTCGGCTCGTCTCTCTCGATGGAACCAATGGAAATTGATCCTAAAACTAGCCTAAGTCGAATTATGCAATTAAAGCAATTAAAAAGGGGGTTTTGTTTGATTGATTAAAATTAAAGAAAAGCAAAGTATAAAAGAATCTTTTTGGATTTTTGGGAAATTAATCAATTGGAAATAACTAAGATTGAAATCAAATTACTAAAGCTCTCTTGAAAATGCGCTCAGGTTATCATTGTTCAAAATAATTTTCGGGGTTGGAATCCACTAAGTTTCGAAAGATCAACCTTAAAACTATTTAAGTCCAAGAATTTAATTAATCAACTCGATCAATTAAATCTTGTTAAAAACCTTAGTGTATGCAATGGATAATTTATGCAATAGGTCAAATGGCTCAACACAATCATCTATACCAAACACAACTAGGCAGATAGAGACAACCGATGCATTCACCAAAAGACATATATGAAACTTCATATATTACGGCACAAAATTCAACACAAATCAATCCAAAGCATAAATCATTGTCTAACATCCGATTAAACTATAACCGGATTCATTCAATCACACACTGTAATCTCCAACTCGGAGTGTTTACAATAATATAACTGAAATCTAAAACAATGAACGATTACTTCTCTTTGAAGCTCTTGGAATTCAAACCGTTGCTACATCTTCAAGAGATCGGAAACCTAGCCATGCATAACGTCGGAGAACTCCATCACTGCTGGAAAATCGACGCTGTCCATGACTCAAATGACGAACGGTGGAAGTGGTATGCGACGAATGATGGACAGAGATGAAGGATGTAGGTGTTGCGGTCGATGATCGTCGTCGTCAGTGGCTGCCGACTCTGCAAAAACAAGAAGAAAAGAAACTATTAGAAACGTAAACGACAGAGTGTGTGAGTGTGGTGGCCTCCCCCTTGACCTAATTCGGCAAGGAATATATAGGATTGAACTCGGGCCGGGCCAGAATAGTAGAGAATTTGCCATTTTTAGTCCGGGTACCCGACATTCGTCGCGACTAACGAATTTATATTCGTTGCGACGTGCGGAGTTGGCTCGTTAGTCGTGACTAGCGAACTTATATTCGTTGCGACGTGTTGACTGATTCGTTCGTCGCGACTAACAAGTTGACTTCATTGCGACGAATGGCAGTGGGCTGCTTGTCGCGACGAATGGACATAAGCTCACGACTTGTTGACTTCTTTCGTCGTTGACTACTTGTTCCTACAAAATAAAACACAACACTTGCAGTATCAATTGTCCTTATAAAATTTATAGAAAAACTGATATCGAATTATGACAAAGTACTAGCAATTTGCAAATTATGCTTGCTCGATATAAGGAACCAATTTAAGTGCAAAAGGTATCAATTAGGAGTCAACAAGTGCATAAAAAGATATGAAAATGCAGCCAATTAAGAAGGTGAACTTGGCTCAATCAGGTATCTAATAGGGAAATCAAGAAAATTTTGGAGAAAATTGTTAATAACTTAAAAAAGGATTGGGCGTTGAAGCTTGATGATGCTCTTTGGGCATACATGACATCATACAAGATGCCCTTGGGCATGTCTTCATATAGATTAGTCTTTGGAAAATCTTGTCATCTTCTGGTTGAAATTGAGCACAAGGCGTTATGGGCAATCCGAAAGTTAAACTATGATCCCAAGAAAGTTGGATAAAGGAGACTGATCGAGTTGAATGAGTTAGATGAATTTCGCCTAGATACTTTTGAGAATGCTCAAATATACAAGGAGAGAACCAAGGCTTTCCATAACAAGCTTATCCTTTGGCGAGAATTTAAACTTGGTCAAAAAGTTTTGTTATTTAACTCTCGGTTAAAATTGTTTCTAGGAAAATTGCGATCTAGATGGTCTGAACCTTTTGTGGTGACCAAAGTATACCCACATGAAGTAGTTGAGATTGGAAGGAATGAACAATAACCCTTTATGGTCAATGGACAACGACCCAAGCAGTATTTTGAGGTAGAAACGATTGGATATATTTCTATCATCACATTCAAAAATTGACATCATGATGGCCGAGTCCAGCTAAGGACATTAAATTTAGCGCTTGTTAGGAGGCAACCTAACGTTTCTAACTCTTTTTTTTATTATTTTATTACTTTTATTTTTTCATATCTTCTTATTCTAGTTTGTTGTGTGTTGCATAGGGCTTGTGTGTACGAGACATCCCAATAACACCTCCTATTAGAATGAGGAATAGCGTGATCACGACTCTTCAATCTTAGAGGTAAGACCCACGTTAAATGTAGGGGAGGTCTCTTTGTTTTATTTAATCTTTTCACTATTAGCACTCATACATCATGCATATAGTCCTATGATATAATTGAGTGGTTAGAAGGGGAAAAAGAAGAGTGAACAAGGTGAGAAAACCTTAGATTCATTGAGAAGGTCTGTTTAGCGGACAGGAAGTTCGCTTAACGGACTTACAGCCTCAACAAAACACAGGAAAACTCGAGAAGGTCCATTTAACGGATATGATGTCCACTTAACAGACCTACAGCCTCATCACAACTAAGGAGACTCGAGAAGGTCCGTTTAGCAGACATTATGTTTGCTTAACGGACATTACCTGCATTCAGATTTAAAACACCCTTTTCTCTTTTCTTTCCTGCACTCTCTCTAGCCTATTGCCATCACCCTTGAGTTTTCTTCTTCCACTGTCCACGCCAGTCATTTTCTAGCCCAAAGTTCTCCATTTTTTCTTCATTCTTCTCCTTTTCTCTTCCCTTTGCAAACACAACCCCACAACATTCCAACCCAACCAAACCTTAATCTTTTAAACCGTTCCTCTCTCTTTTGCCAAGACAACGCCACCACACTTCATGTTAGAAGATTTCGGGGGATCTTTTTGAGATTTTGGGCAGATTACACGCAATTTTTACTTAGATTTGGTATGGGTCAGTGTTCTTTCACTATGGAACTTTAATGTTGTGCTTCATGTATAATGATGACTTTTCTTTGAAAATTGTCACATTGTGAGTTGTTGGGTTGGTGCTTGAAAGCTATATGCTTGTGGTTGATTGAGAATTTAAGGTGATATTTAGATTGTTATTGAACTTGGGCTAGTTTATGTTGAAGTTATTGGGTTGTGATTGAAGTTGAGATAATAGGTTGTATTTGAATTTGAAAGTGCTGATTGGTGGTAGACATTAAACCTATTCTGGTTTTTGTTGTTGTTGACATTTATCTTGGGTTGAGAATTGTTGATTAGTTGTTGGGATTAAGGTCAGTTTTGTTGAGATTATAATGGGTTATGTGGCTATCATTCAATGTTGCGATTTAAGCAAATGGCGAGAAAGAATACTGGTCAATCTTCTCGATCTGTTAGGGGTAAAAATCCGGTCGACAAAGCAGAGGAACCTGGTTCTGAGCAAGCTATATTCATCAATGCATAATGTGAAGCTTTGTTTAACAAGAAGAAGAATATTAAGTTTGTCATCGATGTCTCAGTGGAGGAGGGTATTGATGAAGTGTACTATGTAAGGGTAAACTTAGAAAAATTTCATTGGGGCAAACTGTTGACCCTTAAGGGTGCGTACTACACAGCTACGGTCAAACAATTTTATGCTAACCTCAGTGCGGAAGCTGATAAACAACTACCGGTGCTCACTTCATGAGTCAATGGGAGAGTAGTGGTTATAACCAAAGAGTTGATTAATGGACATTTAGAGCTGTCGATGGGAGGCAATGTCCCATCCTTTGACAAACATGCAAGATGTTCAAGTGATAGTCAATGGGATAAAGACGAGGTATGCCTCGCCTCGAGATTAGAGCCATTTAGTGATTTACAAATTAGTGCATGTTTATGCACTACAACTCCCTGCATATCGGACCTAGGTTAGTAGCTTTCCTATTGGCACATAATGTAATGCCCAAGGTCAGTGATTTAGGGTACCTTCGCAACGAAGATTTATACATTCTGGACAAGCAGTTTTTCCAAGATAACCAATTCCAAAGCATTGTTATTGTCTAGATGATGATGACCTCTATGTGGCAAGTGGTGCACCACAAGGCTGAGACAAAGAGGTTTGTTTTCCAGTATTATTAACCCAGTTGTTTAGGCACCTCAAGGTCCTCAAAAGAGTTGAAGAAGTGGCTTATACTATTAAGGTGGATGTCATTAATGCTGACAAAATGAGGGAATTTGAATACAAAGAAGATGTTCCTAATAGATGGGTCAATCTAAATCGGGAGAGGGACAATCCAAATGCCCTTGCCGCATGACAATCAAGAGCTAATCCAGCTCTTGGAGATAATCAGATTCTAGCTCAGATGCAAGAAGTCCGAGCAGAAATTAGAGATCTTCTAGTTGAAGTAGGCAATCTCGTGGCTTCACAAACTAGAATGGAAGATATGTTGAGGGCCTTCATGGAGCAACAACCACCTACTTAGGGACAATGATATCATAGGGTCATAGGATTGCATTTGCATTTGAACTCTCATGCATGTAGATTTGCAATTTATTTTTAACCTCACCCTATGTTTGATTTTGTGTTGGCAAATTGTAAGAATAACTTCAGTATTATTTTGTTTTATCTCCATAATTTGTATCGTTTGATGGGAGATATGAATACAGGGTGTGGAATTTGGTCAATCAACTATTTCAGGGGGCTTCTTTACCCTTACTCTGTATTCCGTTTGTTGGACCCCAAACCGGTTTTAGTTATTTTTGACATGTTTTTAATTTTTGCGGTTTTATTAGATCAGTTAATTGGAATTAAATTTTGCTAAAGTTAGAAT
>JANZXV010000009.1:19644886-19655360 GCA_027576455.1 Erythroxylum roigii
ACCTCTTCTTTTATCGGTTTAACTTTTGATCCCATTTTTAAAACATAATCAATTATGTCACTCTTATTTTGCATAAATTTATTATGATATATTATATGCATAAATGAAATTTATTGAAGAAAAATGTGCTAAAATAATATATAATTCAGTTTTATTTATGGATTAAAATCATTTTGATGGAATAATTTCTTAACAAAATTGTTACTTAACTTCAAAATTATTTTCATTTTTCTTATCAACAATGTAATGCTTCAATAGAGTATGTCTCTTAATTTATTTCAAAAAGTTCACTGTTATTCCTTAAGTTGGGTATTTTTCTTAGTTTATTTAAGGTTGCACTTATGTTTTTAATTAGAAGTTTATAATTTTATTTTTATTTAAATTCTTATATTTTTAAAATTATCATTAACTTCTCTCTTCTTCTTTTTTTGACAAATCCTAAAACACAAAACAGAAAGTTTTGTTTGAAATGTTGAGAAATAATTTGTACCTTTTGCCTTTTTAAATTTATTTCAACTTCTAATAATTAGGTTATTAGTTTGGTCTATATAACATTGCATATTAAAAGAAATTAAAATAATTATTTTATATATTAATCAAATATGGAATTTATATCTTAAAATTTTATTTAAAAAATTAAATAAAACTTGGTGTTATTTTTAATATTACTTTTATACTTTGTTGAAAATATTATTTAATAAGGTGCAAATGGCACCTCTGATTCTAAGATAATAAGACAGAGACAAAGAGAATGACAACTTCAATGATTCCGATTATATTAGTTTGAATTTTAACAACTTTTTAAAATCCAAACTAATATTACAAAATTGGGTAAATTTTGTTTTTTATAATTAACTCTTTATTATAAACGAAACGTTATATTTTGACAATAATATTTACTATTGATTCGGCAATGTCCTATTGAATATGGAAAGTGGAGATTTTGTATATGATAAATAACAAAAATATTTACTTTTTATAATATAAAAGGACTGAAATAACTGATACTCGTAATTGTTTAAGAGGACCGTTTATCATATCTTGTCAAAATAAACCGTTTTAAGTAATTTTCAACTATTTTGAGGGTTGTATGACTACAATAACAGGAGTTTTGATGAGGGAAGCGATACCTGAACCTGAATTTGTGAATGGATGAAAAACCCTGACGAAAAGATAAACCCTAGATTCTAAAACTGTGGGCTTCTAAATTGGCGGTGTTACAATGTGTTGAGCCTATCTCAAGCCTAATCATCGAATCATTCATCATCCTTTCTACTGCCAATCCACTATATATCCTGTCCTGACGTCTAGTGTACAAACAAGTATGAGGGGAGTATCTGACCTTTTCCAAGAGAATATGTCAGAAGCATGAATTTCTCCCTTCTATGTATGATGAGGTGAGAACAAAAATCCCTGGGAATTGAAGGATTTGTCATTATAGTTTCTCCCACCATTGTTTGGAAATGCCGGAGGTGGGAAGATCTTCAACTGATAATTCATGTGTGCCACTGATTTGGCAATAAAATCAAACCCCCCTGATTAGATGACAAATCAAAAAGATCACAAAACATCATGAGGTAAACAAATAAATAAAGGATGTGCTAACAGAATTGGTTAAATCAGGCTGCAATTTCACAAAAGGATTTCAATAAGATGAAACGTGATTCTTGTAAATGTTCAGAAATCTTACACTTACTGGCTAGGAGAGACAGGGTAACTACCTCTGGAGCTGGGGTGAAGAAGGTTGATCTGGTGAAGACCGGTGAACAGTGCTGCCATTAAATCTTGGGTCTTCAAATCCTGGACTTGACCGGCTTGACTCACTGAAATGTGACACCTCATTTACACCTGAGAAACCCATTGGCCCAAGAGATCCAAATTCAAGCTGCTCTGCTCCAGAGCTATAACCAGAATCATGATCGCACGGATAGAGCATAACAACAGATGGAATAGTAGGTCCATTTGCTGAGACACCACCCGGATTGATGGATGGTATTGGATACATTCCGTAGCTAACATTAGTGGAACTGCTCTGACTGACGTTCAAGCGAAGGGGGACATTCTGGGATTGATATGAATGAAATGTGTCATGCCTATTTGAGCCCCAAGATCTGTCAGCTCGGTTCTCACTTGCTCCCAGTCGATCCGCCCTGGAGCTTGACTTATCAGCTTGGCTGTGACTCTGGTTACGTCCCCTACCATGAGACTTTGAGTTCCAGTTGCCTTCTCTATCTCCATGGTGATCACTTCTTTCATAGTTGTAATTTCCCTTTCTGGTACCTGTAGAATGTCGTTCTCGAACAGATACCTTCTGAAGTCAAACAAAACAAAATGCAACTGATATGGGTAAGCAAATCCAAAGGATCAAAGGAAATGTTGGCAGCAATTGTAAGATCATTAGCATGCATTAAACTAATATCCAAACAACTCTACCATAAGGCAAACTAAATGGAAATCAGATCAATGGAACAAGAAAAGTAAAATAAATGTGAACTTCGTTTCTAAAATACTGCCCCAACTGCCGTAGACATCCCTGGTATTGCTTTTGTTGAGCAAGTGTTCTATATGGTCATACGAACAAGGCTGCATATTGTCCGGGAGTAGAGGTTAAAGAGTACAAGGGACGAAATACTCATATATTGATTCAGAAGAACAAAAGGTTTAGAGGACATTCCGTTCACAACACACAAACATTGTACAACCACCAACCTCTTCACTACAAGTATCAATACATTTTCCTTTTCCACGGTAACAACAATCCTATCTTTTTTCTGTTATATACAGAAACTAAGGGCCAGTTTCCAGTACAGTGCTAAAGATTTTAAGGGCTGACAATGACATGGCTCCAAAAAAGGGTTAAGCACAATCAACAAAAATCCAAAAGAGAATAAGGACTATATAAAATTACCTCCTAGAGAAGGAATATGAGAAGGAAGAAAAATGGTGATGGTGTGTTGAGATGTCAAAGGCTCAAAGCATATGACTCTTGTGTATTAATCTACAACAACATATATGAACATTTTACAGCAAAAATGAATTCACTCAGTACCATCAAGTGAAATTACTAAAGCATAATTAAAGACTAAGATATGAATTTTTTTCTATCACGACACTGAAGCAGTGTCCAGATTATATGAACCATAAACCTCTACATCAAAGGAAAGGAGAAGAACGCAGGAGACTCCATATCTACATACAATTTATATGTTCCGTGAAAACAGATGACTAAGCTGGAATTCATCTCACCGGATTTGGCAGGTAGGTCCCTGTCCCATTACGATGTCTTGGCGTTTCATCAACATACTGCTGGTAAACACCACGAGGCCTATTAGACACAGACTGTAGAGAAGTGACAGGAACTGGTCGAGGTGCGTAGCTCATAAGCTGTGTGAAAAGATTCGTGTTGGTTGACAAAGGTCTCCCAGGACCATCCCAAGGAAAGCGGCCTTGCAAATATACAGGTGGCACCACAACAGGAGAAGGATAAATTAGAGGTGCAGGACCCCGTGCATTTTGGCAAAAACGGCCATACTGCAAGTTTTGCCAGTGGCTGGCGAAATCACTGTTAAGAATGTCAGGCTTGTGCTGTGACAGCTCAACAGAAGCTTCCATCCTCATAGAACTAGAACTACTTAACACCTCTGGTTGATCAAGTCCCTCAGATGACTCAAAATTCTGACTAGAATCAGCGTTATCTGGGAACTCCTTGACACCAAAATGGCTGGCTGGTGCATCAGAAGTCCCTGTTTCAGATGGGAAGTTGTACACAGGAAGCATAGTAACAAATGGAACTGGTGGTCCTGTGGGATAAAATGCAAATGGAAAAATGCCTGAATTGTCAGTGTTTCTTCGTCGAGAAGCAGGATCCAAGAGCACCGGGGCAATAGGTATCATTGACTCAGACCCACTGGTCTGAGCCACATCAATTCCAGATACTTGATGCCTTGAAGCAGGCAAAGATGTACATTGAAGTCCAATGTTTCTTTCAGTCATTTCAGAAGCCATGGCAGATACAGCATTCCAGTCTTTGTTATCATCTTTTGTTTCATTGGACAAATGATAATTGACACTCTTGCCTTTCCCATACACAACAGAATGCACTGAAGTAGTTTTTCTGCCTCTCTTTTCCCTAGTCGACTTTGATGACTTTGTGGATGGTCCTTCCCAAGAACTCTCAGAAGAGGTTTTACTTCTTAAAGAACTAGCATTTGAAGTTGTGAAGGACCTTGAACTTGCAACACTCTCGTCAAAGTGAACTTCAGAACCTTGGTTCTCGTGATATGAGAAAGGGTCCACACAGTCTTCTCTCATTGCTGCTCGGAACTCTTTGCTGAACTTCTGCTGAACTCTAGAAGAGCTGCCAGAGACACCCACCCGAGAGGAAGGAACAAACTTGTAATTAGATGATGTGGACTGCTGCTTTTCATCTGATTGATGAATTTCAAGACCTTCATTATAAAGGTCAAATACACCAAGAGAACCCCTCTCCTGTTCATGCCAAGGATCACAATCAGTCTCCACACTGTTCATTTCCCCATTACCAAAATTCTCATTGCCAGGTTTGGTAGGATCTTCCGGATTGGCGGTCAATCCTACACCAGGAAAATAATGGGTTAGTGGAGATGAAAACAAGCCTTGAGGAAATTGCATACTTGCACCCCAAGGAATCTCCATTGTGGGGATATTAGTGGGTATCATTCCTCCCATATTTCTCTCAGCATAACCCATTGAAGCAAGGACAGGTGGCAGTTGATAGGGCACATGATTTGATGCTATATTCAGTGGGACATGAACCTGACTATTGAAACCACGGCCTGCTGAAGAAGCCATCATATTCACAACGTCTTGTTCTTCCTGCTGCATCAGAAGTGTACCCATCATGGCAGGAACTTCTTCACCCGTAGCACCCAAACCCTCATTGTGGTAACTATTTGACGCACTATTTGAGTCAGCAGCAACGCCAAGGTTCTGACAGGATGGGAAGTGTCTATCTACTAAGGGGTCATCATTAGATGATCTTATGCTATGGCCACTCAAATTATCAGATTCCATGTTCTTCCTCCTTGTATTAACCAACTTAGCAGATGACACCTGCTCCTTTCCACCTTCTGAAGCTCTGTTATTTCTTCCTTGAGAAGAACCATCAGTGCATGCATCAGTAAGCTCAGGACTGGAGTGTGTCCTTGCAAAATATCGTCCCTGAAGACCATTGGCCAAGTTATCAGGTTTGGAACTTCTCTGACTTTTATCAGTATTAACACCCTGGGTGGAACCAATTTCTCTCCTTGTCTGATCTGAGATCTTAGAGTTAATTGAATTAACATGAGTTTTTTGCATTTGACTGCGAGAAACTGCAGTCACTTCACTACTTCTAGATGTGCTTTCAGTGGGATAGGTACCATGCTGGGACGACACATTTTGTGAGCTACGACCATCAACTTGAGTCTCATGGTTAGGATGTTTACTACATGTCTTGTCCCTAGGATGCTCAGATGCATGACAGTTATCAAGATTTTTCAATCTTATGTGCCATAAATCATTCTTTGGAGCATCTGGGCGCTGACCACTGCCATGCCGATCCCAAGTGTTCATAAAGAACTGATTTACTTCATACTGTAGATCTTCTTTTGGGCAATCAAGTAACCTAGCTAACTTTTTAGCCCCAAATGCAAATGCACTGCGTATCCTATAAAAGTTACCTGAAAAGAACAGGTGTTGTGAATCAACTGCAAAGAAACATAGAAGACAAGGCTGAAAGTAAAGTTTAGAGCATTTGAGAAACATCAAAAAGAAATCACATACATTCACAATTGAATCAAGCCACTGTTGAAATTAGAAAGCTTTTCTTAAGTTTGATCCAGCTGACTTTTATTTAATATCAGCCAATTAAGTAAACAGAATGAATTGATGAAACATAGCAATCAAGAATGATTGGTTATTCTCCCCTATCCCACACAGCCAGTCAAATTGAGAATTTACAGAATAGAATCTCCCATAAATGATATGGTGAACCAAGTCAAACTGACTGAAAACACTAAAACATCTTCAAACTCTGATAATCAAGGCCCTGCTCCAGAAATTAAGACCTTGAAAGCCAAATAATGAATCAGAAGTCAGACAGAGAAGTAATACACACTGAGATGAAAGCAGTGTAGATAATGCACATGCATTATTTAAGCAGACATTCTCACATCATTAATCATCTTGCCTCTCATATCTACTTTATAAAATTTAATATATCCTAAATTTACTGCTATTACCAGCAGATATTCAAAAACCGAACAACAGAAAATATACACAAGGCTGAATTCCGTCTATGAAATGCATAACACAAGTCCTTTCGAAATCTCAATTAAAATGTGACAGAAAATCAAGCTATCCTTTCAAAGTCAAATACCTAACAAAATGTGATGAGAAATACAGAGGAACTTCATGTGTGTGCGGGTGCACATAAATATGTCTAGATACTAGTTGAAACTTTGGGCAGAGATAAGAGCAACTTTATTGAAGAGTAAGCACTGACAGCAATGTCCTTCAAGACAGATTTTCATTCACTAAAGTGCAATATAATAAGGATCCACGATAAAAATGGAAGTGAGAATAAGAATGTTGACCGATGATTCTGCTGGGAAAAGTAAAAGTCAAAGAACCATTTGTTCCACTATTTTTGCAGGAAACTTCCAGAAGCCATAAAGATTAAGTTGTCCTTTTACATTTTGATTGTTCTTCGTGTTTTTCGGTTCAGTTTTGAGAACAACGAATCTATAGAATCATCTTTATAGAAGAGATTTCAACTATGAAGCAAATAGTATCACATATACAATTGAAACAAATATTAAAATATTCTTACATCTGTTAACATATAACAAACAACATCATATGTCCTAATTCCAGATGCTGTTTATGGCATCTTGTTCTATATGCTCAAATACAAGAAGGTAGATCTCACAGTGTGGGAACTAAACCAAAATATTCACAGGTTTAGAAGGCAAAGGATGATTATTTTATTCAAATACCTTTGCTGACACTTCGTCCAAGGTTATTGTTAATCCGCAAAGGATCAATAACATTGAAGTGCTTTGAAATGAAAGGTTGTCCTTGGTTTTCTTGGCCACCAGGGTAAACAGCATATACTGAACCACAAGCCTCAAGAAATAATTTGCTAAGTAGTAAGTCTCCACCATCTCTTCGAGGAGGCTCCGCTGCAATACGTTGTAAAATGGCAACACCAAGTAACTTAGCTAGCATTTTCAAATAAAGGGCCATTCATCCAGATAACGTAAAACTTTCAAGCAACTAGGAGATACCTGTCACTTCTGGAAGTGAACTTATGGGTACAGGCCCCCAGAGACTGACACAGAAGTTGTCCCAATCAAACTTACTAAAGAACTCAAGAAAGCGATAAAGGACCTTGGAATGCATAGGACAAATGGATAAAAATCAGATGACTGAAATATATGCAGCTAAATTAAATAATGAAAAAGTACTAAAACTTTACCTCAAGGGGTCCTTCAAAGGAATTGTTGAAAACGTGAAATATGTAAAGAACCAAGGTTTCAAGAGCATAAGTGGAGATCAGTCCGTGGTGAGCACCCAGTATGCGGCTCTCATAATAACACCAAGCTTTTATCAAAATAATGCTCCTTTTAAATAAATGATTTTGATTTATCAAATTATCCACCTGCAGAAGTAAATATATTACTCAGTGAAAAAGAAAGATGTTACATTGAGAATATTTTCCTACAGGACAATTCTTTTAGATCACTTATTGGACAGCCCACTAACCTCCTCGAGAAAACAAAGGGTGCACAGCCCACCAAGCTGGTTAAATGATATATCGACCACAATATTTTCAACAAGACACTTTATTATCTTCACCTGTATTTATATAGAATAAATTAGAAAAGTAAAATCTTCAACAATCATGGAAACATAAAGTTCTTTGCCAAAATTTGGACAATACGGTATCTAAATTAGACTTTATAACATCTAAAAAGCAAAGAATCTTTTGGGAAGAACCAGTAATGCAAGAAGCTAATCACAAAAAGAAATATTTGTAACTCATGTGAGGGTACAGAGCAAGCATAAATCCCTCTGTGATAAGTGTGTGATATTTTGACTCGTGAACTGGTTAAGCTAATGGCTCAAAAGTAAAAGACAATGCCCTGTTCATGATCTGAAAATTGATCATTTTCTTTAATCATATAATTGATGTCTATAGTTCATCATTCTTCTCCATTTGTCTTGAGCCCATTAATTTTATTTTAGTTCATCTTCTAGAGATTATTAAAAGAAAATAGTGCAGTATCTCTTCTAGAAGAGAAGTTATGACCAAAGATCTTACAACCTTTAAAGATAACAGATAAACATCAGTGAGCCAATGCTCGCATAAGATCTATAGATTGTTAGATCATAAATCCAAGTCAACAACGAACCGTATATTTTCAGTTTATGGAGAAATAAGATTATAACATATAGACATGGTCATTGACATAGGAGCATAAATAGCAATGGAACAAAATGCACCTACTTCTGCCTGAATATACTGAACCTCTTTCACTCGAAATTCTGCATTCTCATTTTTCTCCTCATTTTCTAACATATCACGAACCAGATGAGCCCATGAGTCTTTCAAATTTTGGTTCTTACTGAATGCAGTTAAGTCTATGTCCCCATCAGGCAAATAAGTCTTAAGTGGTACAGATCCAAAAGTGAACACCTGACAATAATGACAATCACAGATGTGCAATAACAATCACAATTATGGACGGATAACCGTGAAAATGAAGGTAGAAAAGGTTTTAACAAAAAAAGTGAGGCACGGATTAAAATTTAGAAATAATTACTAAACGAATAAGCTTTCTCCCTGATAACATTATTTTTACAAGGTTTTGGACTCTATGAATATTTGAAGAATTCCCAATCTCAAAACCGTACCTTAATGGAATTTTCTAACACTTAAGTAATCACATACTCCGTTCTAGAAAGCAGCCACAGGACACCATCGCTTTAAAATATTTCTAGTTAAAAAAACATTATTAAACAACTATACCCAATCATCACATTTCTACTAGCTTAGTTTATGAATCTCCACAGACAATCAACCCACCTTCCCATATCCCTCCATTTTCACATAATTAAACCAAAACAACCTTCACATCACAGATATTTCCTCCAAAACTAAAAACTCATAGAAGATAAAGCCAAAAATTAAAAGAATCCAGAATACCTCGCATGGGAAGCATTTCATAATCAGGTGTTGCACGTAATGAGCAACAGCATTGCGGCGCTCTTCAGAAGGCTGATTGGGCTGAATGCAAGCAATGAGCTCTGCTGTTCTCTCTTCGGCCTTTGCCCATCGGTCGGCATCCAGCGCTCGGATCACCGACGCTGCTTCATTGGGCAATAGGCCGTTGGGAAATAGCCCAGTGGCTGCCTCTGCCCACCAGTCATGCTCGCCCATGCAATCTTTAAACACCTTTACCCGCCAAAAAGTCACTTCCTCACTCACCCACCAACAAGACACCAAACAACACCGCCTTATATGTGCTCTAATAGAAATACAAACAGCCAAATGATTGAAAGAAAAAACAAAAAGTGAACAAAGAAAAACCCTTTTCTCAGGAAAAGCAAACTTTCCAGTCAAAACTCTAGGACAATTATTATCGTTAAGGCAAAATGAAGGGGCAATTTGTGTAACTTCAACAAAAAGCCCCCGGCTATGGTCAAACAAGAATCGCCCAAGTATAGTGAGACCTCAACAACAATTTCAGGTGGGCACTTCAATACCTAAATTTTTTGGTTACATAAATTGGAGTATCAAGAAAATTAACCAAATCTGTTATCTGCATAACGATAGAAAAACCCTAGAACCGAAGATTAAAAACAACTTATTAAAAAAAAAAAGAAAAAGAAAGAGAAGAAAATCCAAGAGAATGAAGTTCAAGATAGAAGAAATGAATCAGATTATCCAAACCCTAAATGGACAACTGATTAATCCCGATAATGACGAAGCGTAGGCGGATCAATAGGTGGTAGTAAAGTGACCAGATAGCAAATACATCAATTTGATACAGAGAAGAGCGGGTTCTTTTATATTATTATTACGAATTTACGATTCTGATCTTGTGTTAGAGAGAGAGAGAAAAAAAGATAGAGATCGAGAGAGACAAAAGGACGTGCGTGTGGTTTATTGAGATTATAGGGACTAGTTGGCAAAATTGGCCGTAACATAGAAGTTCGGATCTTCTGCCTAATTTTATGGTATCTTATTTTATCTTATAAATCTCAGCCATTTATTTACATGAGTCTACGAAAATAAATAACTGAGATTTATGGGACATAATAAGATACCAAGAATCCTGTCTCGATGTTAAGTGAAGTTCCAGCAATTATGGGGTGTTGAGAAAAACAGTTTAAGCAATTTTTTAATTAATCAACATCTTTATTTTATTAATTTTAAAAAATATATTAT
>JANZXV010000009.1:19754693-19769678 GCA_027576455.1 Erythroxylum roigii
TAAAATGCATAAAGATAAAGAATGCCTTTTATTGAATAAAACAAATTTTATACAATTAAAGTACAACCATAAATTGGTTGCAAGTGCATAAACCAACACTTAATACAAGGAAAGAGTCATAAATTTGTATTAAGTCATAAATTTTGTTTATACAAGGAAAGAGTCCCTAGGTTTCTTCAACTGACATGTTTTAATGTACTTTAATTAAAACACAATCTCCGCACTTATGTACGCGTATGACTTTTAATAGACTTCTATTAAAACACAATCTTCACATTGATCATGTAATTGCCCAAGTGCAAAACTCAACATCCAATTAATGCACATCTTCATTAATCCATATAACAATTTCAATTTTTTTATATGTCCAATTTAAAATGTCAAAGCTAAATAAGGGATATATAAAATATATCTTAACATTATCAAAAAATAAACTTTAATCAGAAATTATTTCTCAAACATCAGCAACTCATATAACGAAACAAACGTGAAAAGTTTTTCGCATCTCATAGTCTATCTCGATTAAAAGTGGTGGGACTCTTTCCTTGGAGCTACTAAATGAATTGGCAATGTGCTTGCAAATGTGTTGCTTCACACAACGTTTACGCATGACAAATATCCTGTATCAACCTGTTTTCGTTGAAAAACGATGTCATTTTATATGTACATCTATATAAAAGGGTGACGTTTTTCAGCGATAACAAATTTAGAACAGGTATATACTCCTTCCTATCTAAAATAAAAGTCGTTTTAAAGGGATGCATACTTATTAAGAAAGTTAATGAAATGTTTGATATACTCTTATTAATTGCATGTTGAAGTGTCTTGAAAATATAATATCTGTAATTAGGACGTGGGAGAAATTAAAGGATAATTTTGGAAGTAAAATTATAATCATGCATAAAAAGTCACGAATGACACTTATTTTGAATAATTAAAATCCCTCTAAAACGACTCTTATTTTGAACAAGAGGGAGTACAAAATGATGTTAGTTTGTTTAGTAAAATCAGGGTATTTAAGACAAAAGGATCTGAAACTTTGATGTACCAACACTTTCCCATGTTGCACTGGCGAGTCTGACTTAGTTGTCAAGAAATTAGTTGCCACTTTCCTTTAAACTACCGCTATTGTCATCCCTGTAGACCACCCTTTACAAGAGAGATCGAAAAGCCTGTGATGGACTGTGGCTTTGGCAGTTCACATTATATAGTTATAAATAGCAACACATTCCTACCATAGTAAATAAGACTCTCGATGAATAACAATTCTCTGTACTTTTAGCAATATCAATCCTTGGTTAGATTCACTGGGATTCTGTTACATTCTAGCCCGTTGATCATGGCAAGTAAACCCTGTGTGGTCTTTGTGCCTACCCCAGGTATGGGTCACTTTATTCCACACGTTGAGTTAGCTAAGAAACTGGTTATCAACCATGGCCTGTCGGCTACTTTTATCATCCCTTCAATGGGACCACCGCCAAAGGCTCAGATGGAAATCCTTGAGTCATTCCCAGAAGGCATAAACTACGTCCTTCTACCTCCAGTTAGGTTTACTGATTTGCCTGACAATACTAGGGCTGAAACACTATTTATCCAAGCTGTATCTCTCTCTGTATCTTCGATTCGTGATGAAGTTAGCTCATTAGTTGGAAGTACCCGATTAATAGCTTTGGTTGTTGATCTTTTTGGAACTGATGTGTTTGAAGTTGCAGTGGAATTTAAGATGCAGAAGTATATATTTTTTCCATGCTCGGCTATGTCACTTTCTTCCGTGTTTTATTTTGAGAAATCACATGAGGTGGTTTCGTGTGAGTACAGGGACATGCCCAAGCCATTCCAAATACCGGGATGCAGAGTCCTAGTTAACGGAAGAGATCTACCAGACCCGGTTCAGGACAAGAAGAACGATGCATACAAATGGTTTCTGCACAACGCAGAACGACATTATTTATCAGATGGTATCTTGTTGAACAGCTTCGCGGACTTGGAACCAGAGACTGTGCAAGTTCTGCAAAAGAGAGAATACGGTCAACCACCTGTTTACGCCATCGGGCCTATCTTATATTCGGGTTCGAGAGATGGGCTTGATGAATCCGAGTGCCTCAAATGGTTGGATGACCAGCCGAGATGTTCTGTTTTGTTCGTCTCTTTTGGGAGTGGTGGGACTCTTTCTTTGGAACAGCTAAATGAATTGGCAATCGGCTTGGAGATGAGTGGACACAAGTTTCTTTGGGCTATAAAAAGCCCAGATAAAACAGCTAATGCTTCCTTCTTCAGCGCCCAGAGCAATAAAGAGCCTTTTGATTACTTGCCAGGAGGGTTCCTGGATAGGATCAAAGGACGAGGTCTGGTGGTGTCATCTTGGGTACCACAGGTTCAGGTGCTAAGTCATAGTTCAACTGGTGGATTTCTAAGCCACTGTGGTTGGAACTCAACGCTTGAAGGCATTGTCCATGGGGTTCCATTCATTGCTTGGCCACTCTATGCAGAGCAAAAGATCAACGCAATATTGATAACTGAGGACCTGCAGCTTGCATTAAGACCAAAGGTCAGTGAAAATGGATTAGTGGGACGAGAGGAGATCGCAAGAATTGTAAAGGCGTTGATGGAAAATGAAGGCGAAGCAAGTAATATTCGTCAGCGAATTAACACGTTGAAGGAAGCTGCGGCTAGGGCAGTAAGCAACGAGGGAGCTTCCACCAAATCTCTCAAAGAAGTGGTTGATCTGTGGAAGAATAAACCTAACCAATAAGGGTTCGTTTCAACTTTCAAGACTGGTTCTTCTCTGTATCTCTCGGTTTCTTTGGGTACTTTCTGAATGTCAAGTTGTCAACTTCCATGTTTTTGTATGAAGCAGCTGTAATAAAGAATAAGGACGTACTTATCACTCTTAAATAATAAAATTAATATTTTAAAAAATATTTATTCATTCTTTGTCATTTTATTCAATTTTATAATATTAAACAGAAGTATAATTATATCAATTAAAAGTATAAAATTTTAATTAATTGCGATATTATCTACTTAAAGCATCACGTGAAATATATATAAATGAAAAAAAATAACAATAATTTAACTTTAACTTAAATAATTAAAATATAATGAAAAATATTTGAAATTATGTATTATTGTATATCTCCTTACCATGGAATCATCGTCTCTTTGTTTCTTCTTAAAAAGCTTTAAAAGTCTGTTGATGCCATTAAGAGCTTTGAAACATCCTTAAGTCTCATCAACACGAAGTTTTGAAGCATTCTTAAATTTTGTAACCTAAATTTCGTTAAAAAAATTTTTGTACTATCGGATGCTTTATACTCCGTTTTTCTAATACAAACTGAAGTTTTATATCTGAAATCCCAACTTTCACATTCAATGACACCGGAGAGGAGTGAAAACTAAAATTTCCAAAATTTTAAAATTCCAAAATCGGCCCATATAACAATTAGATGTATTATTTATAATAAAGATGGCAATAGGTCGGCTAATAGGCGTATCTAGCTAGTTTATTTAAAATATTTTTAAATTAAAAACACAAAATAACATTTTTTTTATTGAATGAGCCTTAATTGCCCAAGTTCAAGTAAGTATATCCGGGACCTAATTCTTCTCAACAAAAAGATGTCGTTTTATTTAAAAATTTTGAGTCTCAAATTGTTCGGAGCCTGATTATTTAATCCATTGAAAATACTCAAATTTAGGCTTATGGTCAGTCTATTGTGACCTCTAACTTATTGAGAAAATAGTGACATATAGGTAAGGTTTATTTGTATTTGCATGTTTATTTAGGTAAACATTTTGCTATTATAGTTTTTAATTTAAATTCAATATGAAAGGAATATGAAAATTCAGTTCAAATTGTTTGTAATTAGATTCTCTTTCGATTGTAGCTCTATAGACTTACACGGCTCTTTGTGACGACTGTATATATATATATTAGAGATTATTTGTTGTCTTAGATTAAAAAAAGTATTTAGTAAGGAATTTATCCTTCAAAACTTTCCGAGTGGTATTTTTATTGATCTTTGTGTTTTTCGAGCCTGTCCCTAAGTCTAGCTTAAGGCTCCATCGAATTTGAGACCTATATATTTTACTATAACCTTTTAAAAATTCATATAATAGGGAGAGTTTGTGGTCAACCTCATTTTAATTTTCTCAAGGAAAACAAGTATAAAGATTGAGATTAACATATTTTTCTTTTGATGTTAGCTTTTCATTGTGAGGACGTTATGTTATATTCAATGGATAATGTACAAAAACTAATAACTGAAGCCAAGAAATGTGTTTAAGCTCAATAATTGGTCTTGTCATGCTTAAGTGAGTGGATTAAGCGGCATGCTTTGCTATTTCTTTTCTCATACTCTATATTCATACTTTCTACCTCTAACCAATACATAAATTGAATGTTGTGGATCTTTCTTTTAGCACATCTATTTTGGTATCTAGCTGTTACTACAATCTGAAGTTGACTTGGACAATTTAAAGTTTGCAATGACAAACTCAATGATCATGTGCGCTTACTCAAGGCAAGTCCTTATAGTTGGTAACAGAGTGGGCTGGGTTTGGGTATATGCCCAGCCTAAAATTTAAGAAACTGAAAGATACAGGATGGAACTAGTCTTGAAACGAACCCTTATTATTTATGCTTATTCTTCCACTTATATCAACCACTTCTCTGAGAGATTTGGTGGAAGCTCCCTCGTTGCCTACAGCCCTAACTGCAGCTTCCTTCAACATGCCGACAAATATTACTAGCTTTGCTTTCATTTTGCATCAAAGCCTGTATTAGTCTTACGATCTCCTCTCATCCCACTAATCCATTTTCATTGAACTTTAGTCTTAATCCCATTTGCATGTCCTCTTTTATTAATATTGCATTGATCTTTTGCAGATGATGTAGTTATGTTTTCTGGAACAGACCCTCACTGCTTAAGGCTCGTTATGAGAATCCTAAATAAGGCTTGTTGAGTTTTTGGCTCCTTTGTTGTCCCATATTGGTTGGGGACAACAATTGAGGCAAGGTTGTTAGTTATATAAGGAGGTTGCTACCTAATTGTTAAGTGTACCAACCAAAGTCAAAGATGTAGTACAAATTTGACTCTAGTTAAATTCCTCCTTTCAGGTGAGAGTTGGAGAGTTTTTCTTGGGTATTTCTTTGTGGGTGTGTTGGTATATTAGGAAATTGGGTGAGAGGAAAAATTGTGTGATTGTAAAAATTTTCACATAGTGGATTTTCTTCTCGGTGCCCGTAGTTTTTCTCCGGTTTGGGAGTTTCCACGTAAATTCTCTTGTGTTATTATTTTCTGATATTTTTGTCTATTAAATGTCCTTGGGTGTGGGTTTGGGAGTTCTAAATTCCTAACATTCATGACAATATGCCAACGACAGAGGCGGTCCTAGGCAAGAGCCGACTGGATGAAAAGAATTTGAAAGCTTTAGAGATCTGCCTGCAATAATGACTCAATTTAAACTGAAACATGAAACAAATTCACTGTCCAAGCTAATAATGACTCAATGATAGTGTTTTGCAGTTTGATACTTTTCATAACAGAAAGCTCAGGATTTAGAAACCTGCTTTGTGTTGGCATTCCCTGCTTAATCAAGCTTTTGGCTCAAATCTTCTGCAGGATTCAGCTTCGAAGCCTTAGCAAGCGCTTCCGCTGCCTTGGCCAAGTAAGTTTCAAATAGTTTCAGAAGCCCTTCCTTCGGTGTATTTTTGGTGATGATATTTGAAGCTCTGAGCCTAAGTTCACTTGCATATAAATTCAACGATCTATCCTGCATTATAGATTCTGCTTCCACATTGCCACCAATGCTACTGTAGCTTGTCAGTCTTTCCTCTACCATTTTAATATGTAGTGATGCGGTATATAGAAGACATTTTTCCAATTTAGTACCCTGAGAGCATGACTGCATAAAATGTCAATAGATTGAAACTTTCCACAGGTACATTCAACTGCGGAGTCTAAAACATTATACGTAACAATATACTCTCCTTTTCCACATTCTATTAGCTTAAAAGTTACAATTATCCCATCATTTGACCTTTCCTCTATTGCCACCAAGAAAGATCTGCATAACTCCTCCCAAAATGTTCGAAACATAGTGGGTGTGTACACTTCTGCTGCTTGTTTCTCTATCTCACTTCTCGGAATGCTTTCAACATTGACAATCTTCATACAGCTCTCGATTGCGCATTTTCTCGGCTAATTTCTCATACTATTGAGTTGTGTTCTGAAGAGACATTTGACTCGCCTGTTATGTTTTAGGAAATGTTTACGATACTCACAGTAAATTGGATACATTGTATTCCAGCAGAGAATGTCTTCTCAAGATACAAATGAGACCATCTATTCCGCAGAGTGCAAAAGAGTTGAAAGCCAGTGATTATTCTCGAGTTCGTATTTATTAACAATTTGACTCCCAATGTGATTCAAATTCCCCCCTAGTCTGGCAACCAAATACACATTTATTGAATATGCTTGCAAATCTAGGTTGCCTATAGCTGTCATAAAGATGCTTTGCTGCATTTTGGTAAATACACCATGTATCAATTCAATGTTGTGTCTCTCGCAATACCAACTTTATTGCATCGGCTAATATTAAAAATTTGGATGATTAAATAATTGTTCATTATTGTTTCTTTGGATATTTCTTGAACTTGAAGAACTTTGAATGTTCTTTGAAACTTGATGTTGGAATAAAGGGGAGTTGTTTTTTTCATGTGGATTATATGTCCAAATAATTTTTTAAGGAGAGTTTTATATTTGTGACAGACAATATCAAAAAGGGGGAGATTGTTAAAATATATGGTATATATCTTATAATTTAGTTTTGATATTTTTTGATAATCGGACATCTAAGATATTTTAATTTTAATTTTTAAAGAAAAATCTATTCTTTATAAATTTCAGTAAAAATAACAATAAAATATATAAGATACCATGATTAAAAAAACAAACAAATTCAGTAAGTTTATCCATAAAAACCTTAAACCGACTAACTTTTCTATTCAATTTTAATTTTTAGGTTCGATTTACTTTAATAATCGTTGTTATTAAAAACTGATAAATTTATCAATTAATCAATCAGTTTTTATAAACTAATCATTTTTATAAATCAAAATAAATCAATTAATTTTCATTTAACATTCTCTTTTTTCAATTAAATTTTAAACTTTTTCAAAAAATAAGAACAAATTTTCCATTATATTTTAAATTTTAAATTTTATTCAATTTTAATCGATTTATGATGATTTAATATCAGTTGAATCTTTTAAACTTTAAATTTCTTATCTTACCAATTTAACTTTTAAGCCAATTTTTAAACATTTACAAGATATAAACATTAGACATATTGATTAAATATTATTAATATGGTAATCTAACTCATTTCTTAAATTATTGGTTTCGATAAGATTTAATTGGTTTGTTTGAATTTAAAAACTAGGTTGAATTATTGTGTGAGTAACATTTGATTTATACAAGTGTGGTGTTCATATTACCGGTGTTTAGTAGTTATTTTTAAACTGAAGTCTAGGAGACCGAGTCTTTTTAGAAAATTGAAAATTATAAAGAAAATTTTCAAATATTATAAAGATTAAGATATTTTTTAAATATTTTCTTAAATTATGTAAATGGAAAATCTTTTAGATTATAGAAGAGATCTATGAACATAACATTCTACTATGCAACCAATTCCCACTATGGAACAATAACTTGGATATGCTTAGTATATACAATGTAAACAAAGAAACTGAATCTACGTCTTGGCTCCACGACTTTGCTTGTTGCTGTTCGTTATTTCCCAGAACAGAGGAAAAGACAAAAGTCACATCTGTTTTTTTTTTAATGTTCTTTCTAAATATATCTAATCTAGTCTTCGGGTGCCCTATTTGCATACGGTAAAGGGCCAAAAATGATAGGTTCTAGGCAAATTATTAGCCGTGCCGGCCCTGGGCAGGGCAGGCAGGCTACCTGCCTAGGGCCTAGCATAAAAAAGGGACCCCATGGCCCCATCTTGTAATAAATGTGCTTCATTATTCTACTTCTCTGTAATTTTTTCTTCCTTTGTTGGGCTATTTGTGGTTACCAAAGATATAAGAGTCATTGTTCTACTTCTCTTCAACTTTTCTTCCTTTGTTGGGTTATTTGTCATTACCGAAGACATAAGAGTCATTGGTCTACTTCTCTGCAATTTTTTCTTCCTTTGTTGGGCTATTTGTCATTACCGAAGACATAAGAGTATTAAATGCAGTAATGAATATAGATAACGCTGGTGGAGAACGTTAGCGAGGTTGTCAATCTTTTTCATTTTTCAAAAGTAACGAACGTAAGCAACTTTTAAAATTAAAAGTTAATTTTTTATACTTATAAATAATTTTGAAATATTTTTATATGTTTTTATCTTCTATTTTTTTTTTTATTTTTATCAATATATGTATTTAAAGTATTTCAATTTAAAAATTAGCAGCAAAAAATTTCTCGATTTTATCTTCTGAGTTCTGAGTATAATGTAAAAGTAAAATTTTCAATTTTATTTTTAACTTATTAAATATTTGAATATGTTATAATTAATTTGTCATTTGTCATTAACGTGGACATTATATTAGCTTATTTCCTACGAATGTTAATTTCTTGTATTTTTAGAAATTATTATCTCTTTATTATTAAAATTTGCTCTTTGTTTTTTTATTTTTAATATTAGACATTAAATTTTGCTATTTATTTTTTCCAGTTCCATACAAATGCTTTTATTCTTTTTCTAATTTAATTGTGTTATACTCTTTCTGATTCATAATAAGTGTCGTTTTAGATACATTATAATTATTCAAAATAAGTATCATTCTTGACTTTGTATGCATATTTATAATTTTACTTCCAAAATTAACCTTTAATTTTTCTCACATATTAATTACACAGATTATATTTTCAAGGCACTTTAATATGTAATTAATAAGGGTATATCAGGCATTTCATTACCTTTCTTAATAAGTGTGTATTCCTCTAAAACGACACTTATTATGAATCGGAGGGAGTAATTGGTTTATATTATATTGCCTAAAAAGTATTTGTCTGGAAGTAAAAAAAGAAAACAAACATGTAAACTTATAAATTGAGTCATTTATGTTTCATACAAGCATGTAAATTTAAGTATATTGTTAATTTATTAGAGCTTTTTTTTATTTCTCTCGGGACCTATAAAGCGATAAGAACGGCCTGGTAAAGAGCACTCATATATTTGTGAAACATGTTTGATCAGATAGCACAAGGACTCTGCAAGCTCGTATATACAGTTGTGATGATCTTGGGTTAATTATTATCATCAACGAGGTGCTCTTTCAGCGCAACCAATTCCTTTTCTTGTAGTGGGAAATATCATGAAAACAAAGCTCCCAAAAAGTCCAGCTGCTAACGGCAAATTTGTGATCCAGGCAGTTTGATTAGGCCCCGGTTTAGGAAAGAAACAATGTTGCACTTGTGAGCTACTAAGAGCAAAGCCACGAACACCGATAGTGATCCAATGGCGTGCACAAAGTCTACGGCTTTGAGTTTTAAATTTGCTTTCTTCGTCTCATCCAACTCTTCCGCTCCATTCCCATCGCTACTGTCCATGTCGTTGAACAATAAAATACCGTTGAACGTGGCGATACCATAGTAAAGCTTTCCGTCTTTGCCAATGAAGCTGTCTGTGAAGGAGGAGAGAAAACAGGCTAGAGAGCACATCACAACCGTGCTTAGGGCTAGGTACTTGTTATCTGAGAAAGAAGGAACAAGCGCTTGGAACGCAAGTACTGTGCCTGTTGGTAGTAGGTTTCCTAGGTTTGCGGCTGCGGCCAGGCTTTTGTGTCCTCCGGCTGGCACTCCAGGGGGGGAGTGTTTGGGGTAGTGATGGGTGGCTTATTGGTAACACAGATGGGTTAGTCATATGGAAAGCCAGAAATGATCAGAAATTTGGTAAAACGTTTGTTTTTGAGATAGCGTTTTATAGCCAATCAGTGCCGGGCCCAGCATAAAAAAGGGTCCCCATGACCCCATCTTGCAATAAATGTGCTTCATTATTCTACTTCTCTGTAACTTTTTGTTCCTTTGTTGGGCTATTTGTGGTTACCTAAGACATAAGAGTCATTGCTCTACTTCTCTGCAACTTTTCTTCCTTTGTTGTGCTATTTGTCATTACCGAAAACATAAGAGTCATTGTTCTACTTCTCTGCAACTTTTTCTTCCTTTGTTGGGCTATTTGTCATTACCGAATACATGAGGATATTAAATGTGGTAATAAATATAGATAACTTTGGTGGAGAATGTCGGTGAATATTTTCATTTTTCAAGAGTAATAAAAGTAAGCAACTTTTAAGATTTAATGTTAACTTTTTATACTTATAAATAATTTTGAAATATGTTGGATATATTTTTATCTTCTAATTTTTTATTTTTATCAATATATATATTTAAGGTATTCCAATTCAAAAATTAGCAGCAAAAAATTTCTCGATTTTGTCTTCTAAATTCTGAGTATAATGTCAAGGTAAAATTTCTGATTTTTAATATATTTTTAGCTTATTAAATATTTAAATATGTTATAATTAATTTGTCATTTGTCATTAACTTGGACATTATATTAGCTTATTTCTTAAGTATGTTAATTTCTTGTATTTGTAGAAATTAATGTCTCTTTATCATTAAAATTTGCTCTTTGTTTTTTATTTTTAATATTAGACATTAAATTTTGCTATTTATTTTTTTCTCTATTACAGATATAATACTATTTATATATCTTTGTGATATATTGTAAAGCTATTAGAGTTTGGTTGGCTTGCATATTCCTTCTAGTTCCATACAAATGCTTTTATTCTTTTTCTAATCTAATTGTGTTATAATTAGTTTATATTATGTTGCCTAAAAAGTATTTGTCTGGAAGTGAAAAAAAAGAAAAAAAAGAAAACAAACATCTAAACTTATAAATCGAGTCATTTATGTTTCATACAAACATGTAAACTTAATTAAGTATATTGTCAATTTATTGGGACCTTTTTTTATTTCGCTCAGGGCCTATAAAACGATAAGAACGACCTTGATTATTGGCCAAAATATTAACCTAGATTAGAAGAATAGACAAAAAAGAAATCAATAACTGCCGACTAAAATGCGACTAAAACACAATGCTCAACGCTATAGTTCTTACTATTTTGCATGAAAATGACTCAAGAGAAAGTGTAAAGAACATAAATACATTGATAAATCCAAACAATTAAACTATGGCATGTAATGTTTTAAACAATTTCATCATATGATAGCAATTATAAATTTTAAGTATCTACGTGATCATTTTGAATATAGAGTTTTATTAAAAAAAAAGGATTAAAATGTATTAATATATGTATACATGTTATATTGAAGAAGAAAATATATTTTTTCTAAAAAACATAGAAAATATATAGAAATTTATGTCACTACATATTCCAAAAAATTATAGAACCAATCCAAAATTTTGTTAAACTACTTATATTAACTAATTCAATTAGCACCCACAAATCATGACATAAATAATCATGTCTTCATAATAATTTTCAATATATTGTATTCCATATCTCCAAAAAAGTTATTTGAGAATACAATAAATTTAAATGATTTAATTAACTAGTTCTTTGTTCATTCAATCAAGAAAGCTTACCTCTTGTGTGAGTGACACTGTAATTACGAGGCCATATATAACACCTCTCAAAGTCTGCCTTTATTCATATATAGGAGCTTCTCCTATATATATTGAAAATAAAGTATTTCATTGAAAGCCTGTAAAGGCTGACAAGGTCAAAAGTTTAAGGGTATATTATCAAAAGGAAAAGGTAAGTATAACATCCTCTTAGCATCTATAAAAACTGCACTTTGAATCTAGAACTGTACCACTCCAATCTTCATCTTCTTTTATTGGAGTAACTTAGATCCTCATTAGCATGATAAGCAACAAGGATCACTTTGATCTAGCAAGAAGTTTTGTGCGTAATTGCAAATTGAGTAAACTAAGCAGATCAAATGGAGACTTGAGCCTTTCTTATCTTTGTCAATGCTATTGTACTGTTGTTCTGCCCAAACCAAGATGTTTTCCCAATTTATAAGTGGTTATTGACAAAAAATTTCAGTAAATGGTTAAAGAAAGTGAAGAAGGATAGATCTGATTTTAGGCAAAACTATAGGAGCTCATCCAATAGTAATTTCAAACAACAAGGAAAAACTAAAAAAGGTGAAAGAAAAGTAAAGAAAATTCAATGTCATAAGTGTCAAGGTTTTAGCCACATGCAAGCGGAACATGCTAGCATCTTGAAGAAGAGAAAAGGGAAGTCCTGTGCAAGTACTTGGAGTGTGAATGAATCCGGAAGTGAAGATGATAATGAAGAAGAAGCTGTGGATAGTGCTACATTAGTTGCTTTATACAGTAAAAGTTCAGTTACTTGCTTTACAACAACCAAGGAGGAAGTATCCGATGACAAAAACATGAGTAAATCAGAAAATTTCGAGAAAAATGCAAACAAATCAGTTCAAACCTCAATCTTAAATTATGACAGTGATGAAAGTACTTTAGAAGATAAAAAGGAAGATATTTATGAAGCGTATAAGTTAATGTATGCTAAATAAGTCCAAACATGTAAGAAAAATGAGAAGTTAAAGGAGAAAACTCTACATAAAGAACACCATTCAAGACCTTGAGAAGAAGTTGTTATTTATAATATATGAGATTAATGAAACAAAGTTTAAGTTGGTAGCACAGAAAAGGGAATAAGAATGTTAAATGGAGGTACCAAAAAGTTAGAAAAGTTGTTGGAAATTGGTAAGACTAAAGGAGACCTTCAAGGCATTGGCTATATAGGTGAATGTTCCAAGTTGAATGATGAGAAAATTGGTGTGACCAGTTCTATCCAAGGAGAAATCTTAAAGAAAAATCAGAGGTTCATACCTACATGTCACTTTTGTGGAGTAATTGGGCATATAAGATCGAAATGTTACAAGTTGTTACAAATGATGTTTGAAAGGGGCCAAAACAGAAAATCTAGAAACTCTCCATTAAATTTCCAACAGCAACCCATGTTAGCAAAATATTCTTGGGTTAGAAAGGGTCAAGTACAAGTACAAAGACGTAGTGAAGGAAAAACAAAAAAATTGTCCAGATTCAAAGTTAGTTACTAGTTTTGAAGAAACTGTTCAGACTGAGGATAAATCAGTTGTTTTAGATGAAGAAATCAACCAGAAAGTTGATGACTGAGATAATGTGACGTTTGAATTTCTTCAAGGAGCATAGGTACTGTGTGCTTTATATTTTGAAGTATAGTTTGATGTTATTTATTACAAACAACAAAAAAGGTTCTAATGAGTTATCGTTTAGGCTTTCTAAGTTTTTATTTATGGGCTTTCTAAGGTTCAATTGATTGATGTGTACATGAGGCTATGCTTAATGGTGGGTTTATGAATTTGATCACTCTTATGAAGATGGAATTGAAGTGAGCAATGATAAGTTGGCATATGTATTAACTGGTAGTAAATTGCCATTTTGGCTTTCTAATATTGCACTATGTGCTTATGATTTTTTCGCTGCACCTGCTACTGACTTTTATGCTTCTTTATTCACTGAGATTGATCACATTAAAGGCATTCTTGTTTTGACATTATTCTACATCAAGGGGGAGATATTGGATTATTTTTGGTAATTGTTTAATTTAGAGAGAGATTTTAAAGTATCTATGTGACTATTAGTCTTGCTTTTTGACATCTTTTTGTCCCAAAGGAGGGAAATTTGGATGACTGGATAATTGTTTATTATTGTTTCTTTGGATATTTCTTAAACTTGAAGAACTTTAGATGTTCTTTGGAACTTGATGTTGGAATAAGGGGGAGTTCTTTTCTCATGTGGATTATATGTCCAATTATGTTTTTAAGGAGAGTTTTATATTTGTGACAAATAATACCAAAAAAGGGGAGATTGTTAAGATATATGGTATATATCTTATAATTTAGTTTTGGAATTTTTCGATAATTGGACATCTAAGATAATGTTGATGAGTTTAAAATTCAAATCAAAGTGGGATTGGATTTCTATATGATCCAAAAGTTGTATTTTAAATATCTACAATCTGTGACAAATGTATGGACTTAGAATTCTATCAAATTGAGATCTCTTGCATATGACGTAAGTGAGGTTTATAGCCGTGGTTTCTCTCTGGTCTGATATGTGTGGTTGATTGTGTGAGACAGAGATCTGTGTGTGTTGTCCATAGTTGGGTGTGGGTTTCTTATTGGTTGCACTGTGGTTGTACTGACAACTGTGAGCTGCTTATCGTTGGTTGTCAGTTGGATGGAATGGCTACTGGGCTAACTTCATGTTGATGCTCATTCCATCTTGGTACTGCAGTTTTTATTAATTAATTGTGTGAAGATTCCTTGGTGAAGTGGAGGACAAAAGTTAGATGGGTCCTTAGTGATTCACAAAACACATGTTAATGTGTGTATGTGTGCAGCAGTGAACTTCTTCATGAATTCCTCTTTGGGAGTGACTTCAACTGGGTTCAATTATGGATTAATTTTGGGTGTAGTTAGCATCTCTGTTGTGGCTATTTTGATCATTGGGTAGTCTTGCTACTGCTTTGTCTTGACTGGGTAATTTAAATGATGTGTGTGATTATTGTTGCTACGTATTTTGCTGCTCTTAAGTGATTTTAAGGAGTTGAATAATCATTGATGACAGCTGCATATTCTCCATCTTTGCACAATAACAGTGGGCTGAAAAGTTGTTGTTTTGTGTGATTCTTAAAGCAACATTTTCTTACACTTTGAAAGTCTATTAAGGTTGGGTTTTGCTGATGTGTGCGTGAATCTTCGGTGGTTGTTTTTACTGTCGATGAAGTGGTAGTTTTAGACTGTTCGTTCTGAGTAATCGAAAAATTCTATTAGTTGTCGTAAATTTTGCAGCTCCGTTGTTTGCAGTGTTTTGGTGAGGAAA
>JANZXV010000009.1:19779371-19796631 GCA_027576455.1 Erythroxylum roigii
TTAAACAATTCATTTCTCATAAATTTTTCTTAATTTCATCAAATTTCCTTAAATTCATAAATTTTCTCACCAATTTCTTTCTCATTTAAATTTATTTTAATATTTCTAATTTTCATCAAAAGTTCGGGGTCCAACATAACTAATTGACAGTTCAAATTACTCCTTAATCGAATCTTCGAACCTAAAATTTACAAATTCTATTAGACTAATTTAAGAAATATTTCTAGCCCAGTTACACTTAATAATCCAACATTATTCTCTCTTCTAATTTATTCTTAATTATAAAACTAATATCCTTACTAACCTAACCCCCATAATTTCTAAAATACCCATAACTAATTAAAATTCCTATTTTACCCTCATCCATTTCAAGTAATACCAAAATGCTTTTCATGCAAGTAAATTCCAGATTTACCTTTCACTTTTTGCATTTCCTATTCTGCCCCTATATGCAACTTAAATTTTCAAAAGATGTCATTGCCTTCACCCTCTCCTCTTCTTCTCTTTACTCTTCTTTTATCAAATTTTCAGCCACGTTTTCTTCTTTTATATCCTTTCATGAAGCTTCAAATATTGTCCCAAATAATCACAACATGCAATCCAACTATAAACAAGTGTAGAATGATCAAAAATCACAAAAGTTACAAAATTGCAGTTGAAAATTTACCTAAGTATGAGGGGTTTTGAGGTTGTTAACCTCCACAACTTCCCCCAAATTTTCTGCAAAATAAACATAAGGAGGGAACCTATAAGATAAATGTCACATGCAAAAAAAGAAGAAGGTGCATTTAAAAACTCTTACCAGCTGGAAAAGTTGAGAGAAAAGAAAAAAGAAGATGGTGATTTCGTTGGTGTTTATTTGCATTTCCAGATTTGTGTTTTTATATAACTTAATGGTTTGTGAATTGGGTAGGGTTGTTGGGTAAGTTTTTACTTACTGAATAGGTTTTACAGATCTCCTCCTTTTAAAAGAATTTCATCCTCAAAATTAAATTATATACCTGAGGATCCAAACGTCGAACTTCGTCCTTTACCTCCAAAGTCACCTTTCTTGGAGAATAATGATGACTCCATAAAACTCACACCAACGGAATCTCCTTTCTCCTTAATTTCCTAATTTGTCTATCTAATATCTCTACTGGCTCCTCCTTATAAGTCATGTCATTTGTAACTTCGATCTTAGGCCTTAATATAACATGACTATTATCCAATCAATACTGTCTCAACATTGACACATAAAACACATCATAAATATGTGACAACTCTGGTGGTAATGTTATTCTATAAGATAACAGTGCCACACGTTGTACAATTTCATATTATTCGATATATCTCGAACTTAACTTCCCTCTCCCTACCAAACCTCTAAATTCCCCTCCAAGGTGATACCTGAAGAAATACCATATCTCTAATATTGTACTCCATCTCCTGACAATGTTGATCATCATATTTCTTTTGCCAATCATGAGCTTCCTTCAAACATTGCCTTACCATCCCTATTTTCTATATTGTCTTTTGAACCAACTTCGGTCCCTCTAACAATCTAGCACCCTCTATATCCCAAAATATCGGATCTCTACACCGTTTATCATATAATGTCTCAAATTGTGCCATATCGATGCTAGAGTGATAACTATTGTTATACGCAAACTTCATAAAAAGTATATATCTATTATAGTCACCCTTAAAGTTTAACTAATAGCTTTATTCTACCATCCTCACTGGCGTTCCTCTCCTTACACTATTTATTACCACATAGTCTCCTACTAGTAATGACACTCTCCTAAAAGACTAACCTCCCCCCAGAATTCTAGAGGCAAACTTTAAAGAAATGTAAGAGTGTGTAGATCTTGGGTCCACTAACGCATAAGCAAAAAAAAAATTGTCCTAGAAATGATGTCGTTTGCTGCAGGTTCCTCCTCCCTCATTATGTGGTATATCCTCGCTTGAGTTTGACTCTGAACTGAGGATTTTCCATTAGTACCCGTACCCACTGCTGGTTTGCATCCAACTCCTTTACCACCACCTCTGCTACCAGTTTTACCTAAACCTCTACCAAAACCAAAGGCTCCACTCTAACTATGTAATGTCTCATCTGAGTGAACTCCCGAACTCCTCCCTACTGTCGGACTCTCCTCTATAAATGCCTCCTCTCTCCACAAATATAATATGCCTGATTGATCCCAGTAGGTCCCCAATATGGTCCTCTGTGAAATTTTTTGCAAACAGCACAACTTTGAAATCCTCCAACTCCTCTATCGAACGATCCTCTGAACCTCTAATTAGGCCCTCTGTTAGATGCAACTAATGGTGCACTAGCAGTGCTATACTGTCCTGAATCCCTGCCAGTTCCTCAATCTCCACCAGACCGGTAGACATTACCACTTCTACTCGATATGCCATCGACTCTTTTAGATCCCCCTGCACTAGTATGAGTAGCTCCCCTCTTAGCAGACCGACTCCCTTCTCCTTGATGACTCTCCGATCATCTCTTTAGCTCTCTTCTCTTTTTACCTTATTCTATTACATCTGCCACTTTGAGTGTAGTCTCTAGTAATTTCTTTAAATTAGAAGTAGTAGCTCCCAATCCCAAGCAAATATTTGTCCTCAAACCCTGCTCAAATTGGTAACATTTGTCTTCCAGATTTGCCACAACCTCCAATGCATACTTAGACAAGGCTGCGAAGTGAGCCTCATAATAAACCACTGACATCTCCTATGTCTGAACTAAACTCATGAACTCCACCTTCTTTCAATCTAGATATATCCGCTGAGTATATTTATCTCTGAACTCTCTCTGGAACTCTTACTAAGTCATCTCTCGAGTCCCACAAGATCTCTTCACTGACTTCCACCAAGTCAGTGCATTGCCTTGGAATAAGGAAACAATGTACTGCAACCTTCTTTCCACGGTACACTCCAGACGGTCTAAAATTATCTCTGTCTGCTCCTACCATGCCTCAGCCTCCTCAAGATTTGCAGTACCTCGAAACTATATTGCACCCATTTTACAGATCTGCTCATAGTTACGATCCACCCTATAATCACCTTAGGTTGGAGCCACAGTAATAGCCTATTGCGTCATCTGAAAGAACTGCATCATCTGTGATGGGATTGACACCTCTCCTCTTACCTTATTTTCTTAGGCATCCCCCTGATCTGGCACATTTGGAGCACGGATCAAACTTCCTGATTCCCCAGGTGACTCACGGCTAGCATTATCATCTTCTAAAGCCATCCTAGATAAGACAAGAACACGTCATTAGTTTTTTTCCATTAAATATGTCCTTAGAAACGTAAACCCACTCTGATACCATCCTAACGTGACGCTCCCAAAAATCTTAAACCGCAATTATCCAAATGGTTCCCAAAACATACCATTAATCATCAAATTCCTTATTAGTTCTAAAAGAGAAGATTGTTTGTCAAATACGAAAATATTTTATACAACATAACTACCCAAACTGTCACGTTCAAAAATATATACATTCCAACAACTTTACACCATTAATTTGCTAGCCCCACTTATTCTTCACTCTGTCTATCACGTGCACTAGGGTTATCGGAAATCACTTGATCTCCTAAAAAAATGATGGCAAAGGGTGAGTTGCCTACTCAGTAAGGGTAACCGACCATATCCTTAAAATTAAGTAACTCAAAAAAATATTTATAAGAATTAGTCAACCGATTAAATCAAACATATAATACGTATATACACAACAACATTCAATCTAATCCAAACAGTTAACAAACATCTCAAAAATTTTACCAAATTATGATTTATACAAATATTAATTATAACTGTCATTTATGCTTTATTCAAATATTTAACTGAGTTGTCTGAGCCTAACTTAACCTAGTAGGCTTACATTCAAAGGTCTACTAGCTCATCTACACTTATCATAAACTCTCACCAAGTGGAAATGTAATTAAATGTATAAATATCGGCACAAGGTACCTCAATTTCTCAATTTCTCTTAGTACTTGGTACTACTCCAGTACCTAACCATTAACACAGCATATCCCCGAGACTCAAGATATCTCGGTACCACTCTAGTGCCTAGTCATCGACACAGGACATCCTTGGGACTCAGGATACCCCGGTATTGCTTCAAGGGCAAATACCTAGCCACCGCTAACTCATATCGAGTTAACTTGTCCATCTAAGACCATCAAATGTAGCATATCCTAGACAAGCCATGGATTCTTGATTTTTAACAATTATTCACAACTTATTATCAACCAACCTCTATTTAATTAATACATTTTTCGTTAAATTAACAAATAATTCATCTTATAAAATGTATCAAAATATAAAAATGAAACACCTTATACTACATTAATTATTTGATAATTAATGTAAAAATAATTCATGTATGTAATTATTAATCATTAATTAAATTAATGACTAATTCAAAATATAATTTATTAATAACAAAACGGTACTTAATTTTAAGAGTAAAGTCCAAAGTTACCCTTACCTCGATTTCAGACTCAACTAATTGACAATTCAAATTACTCTTTAATTGAACCTTCGAACCTAAAATTTACAAAATTCTATTAGACTAATTTATGAAATATTTCTAACCCAATTATACTTAATAATCCAACATTATTCTCTCTTCTAATTTATTGTTAATTATAAAACTAATATCCTTACTAACCTAACCCCATAATTTCTAAAATACCCATAACTAATTAAAAGTCCTTCCTCATCTATTTCAAGTAATAACAATCATTCAAGTAAATTCCAGATTTACCCTTCAATTTTTGCATTTCCTATTCTACCCCTACATGCAACTTAAAGTTTCAAAAGATGTTATTGCCTTCACCATCTCCCCTTCTTCTCTTTACTCTTCTTTTATCAATTTTTCAATCTCATTTTCTCCCTTTTTATCCTTTCATGTAACTGCAAATATTGCCCCAAATAACCACAACATGGAATCCAACTATAAACTAGTGTAGGATGATCAAAAATCACAAAAATTTACAAAATTGCAACTAGAAATTTACCTAAGTGTTAGGGATTTTGAGGTTATTAACCTTCACAACTTCCTCCAAATTTTCTGTAAAATAAAGATAAGGAAGGAACCTGTAAGATAAATGCCACATGCAAAACAAAATGGTGCATTTAAACACTCTTACTAGCTGTAAAAGATAAGAGAAAAGAAGAAGAAGATAGTGATTTTGTTGGTGTTTATTTGCATTTCTAGATTTGTGTTTTTATACAACTTAATGGTTTGTGGGTTAGGCTGGGCTGTTGGGTAAGTTTTTAATTTATTATGGCTAAGACATGAATGCTAAGTATCTTATAGCATATGAAAAGAAAATATCCCTTTTTTTAAAGTTTGCTTAGTCTAAAGTACAGAACAGTTACAAGTCCTAGAAATTTTTATAACATCCAAACAACATGATCCAAGTTTCTTTAAAATTTAAATTTATTATAGATACATAAATTGCACGCTAAGTAAAAAAGGGCCAATACATTATAACAGTTCCTATGCCTTATCACCACCACTTCTCATAGTAATACGACCCACACATGATATCATTTCACTTCCATTCATGACATCATAATGCGATCAATTCATGAGTCCCCACCAAAATTTAAAGTATATAATACTATTGATCACATGATCATGTAGTTATTAATTGTATTGAATAAAGACTTTAATATATAAATTTTTTTGCACAATTGTGCATTAATTTGTGTACTTTACATTTTTACTACAAGTCTTTAATAAAACATGGTTAACTACACAATAGTGTACTAAACCATGTTAGACAAAAGCCTTTTACAGATGTAGTTTTAGTCATAGTCTTGTACTAAGTCATGTAATTAACCATTTCTCATCAAATTTTTTATCAAGACAATGCTTTATCATATTGCCATGTATTTATTTGTGTTAACTAAAATCTTAAATGGGCATAGTTTGGTGTAAAGATGATCATGAACATATATTTAAGCATGTTAAACAAAACTTTGTCTAGACACACTTTGTTATATGGGCATGTATCAATATGTGTGTCTCTCTTTGATGGTTAGTATTATTATGACTTGATCATGTTATTACAATTCTGCACTGGAGTTGTAACTTGTTTTGAAATGTGTCTTGATACCTATTGTTTATAGTTGTGATATTGAATGTAACCCGTCATTGTCAACCTACCCCTTTCCCCCAACAACTTTACCCCCACCTCATAAACACCTTATTGATAACCCGTCCCTCCCTAATCTTCAGATACCCTTGTCCTAACACCTTACGAAAACCTGTCTTCCTCTCCCAACAACCTTGCCTTGTTTCCCACTACCTGATACCAACCTCCTTCCTTAATCTTCTGATTCTTAAAGATTAAATTTAACGTTTGTTACTTTAAAACGTTAGCAAAAGATTATATTTGATACGATCTTATAAGACAAATTTAAGAAAGCAAATTCAATTCAATTCAAGATAATTAAGAATAAAGGAAGATCATTTTCTTATTGTTAACTCTCATAAGAAATTTCGTATTCAAAGATGACAACCGACTTCGAATAAGACAATTGAATACAATTATAACACCATGAAATAAATGAGATCAAAAGAGATTTAATGCAAGTTATAAACCTAAACTAAAGCATACAAAATCTTCTCAAGGATCAATTTGTTAATAGTGAGGTTTTATATTCTTAACATATATATAACTATAAATTGTTATCTTATGTTGATCACACGGGTTATTGGATAAATATGAGAATATGAAAAAAAAAAGTTAAACTTAATTATATTTGAATGGATGATAATAATTAAAACAAAAATAATGAGTTCAAGTATGACATTTTATTATCATTAATTATTAAAATATAACTAATGACATTGTCTATAAATAACAGATAATAACCGATTGATAAAATTAATAATAATTTGATATGAAATTGAAAAAAATATTACTTTCGTGATTGTAGAAGGATCATTTTTTTAATCCCTTTTTTTAATGTTAAAGACCTATGTAGTTATACAGTAAAAAAAATACCAGTAATAGAGAGTAATCTTCTAGAACAAAGCAAATTTCTTCTAAAAAATATAATCAAATCTAGATAAATATTTTAAAAAATATATAATCAAATTCAAATAAATGTTTTAACTTATGTTGTTATTGTTAGATCGACATGGTATATGTCAGACAAGTTGTCTTTCTGATAGGGAACTAACACATGCCTTATCTAATTGGATTTTGCAGCTATTCATTTCGCTTCACCTACCCCGTTTGTGATTTGTTTTCACTCCTATCGTAGATCGGAATTGCTTTTTATTAATGGGAAGTTTAAATAATTTTCAAGGAGCTGCAGTTGACTGAAACAATTGAATAGTCTTCCAACTAATTGAAAATTGCAAACTTTCACACCCAAACTTGATACAATAACCTGGAAGTTGAAACTTGACGTTGAAAAAGCACAGAATGAAACTGAGAGATGCAAGACGGAACCAGTCTTGAAACGAACCCTTATTGGTTCTGCTTGTTCTTCCACTTATCAACCACTTCTTTGAGAGATTTGGTGGAAGCTCCCTCATTGCCTACTGCTCTAACCGCAGTTTCCTTCAACTTGTTAATTCGCTGACGAATATTACTAGCTTCGCCTTCATTTTGCATCAACGCCTTGACAAGTCTGGCGATCTCTTCTCGTCCCACTAATCCATTTTCACTGACCTTCGGTCTTAATCCCACTTGCAGGTCCTCTGTTATCAACACTGCGTTGATCTTTTGCTCTGCATAGAGAGGCCAAGCAATCAATGGTACCCCATGTACAATGCTCTCCAGTGTTGAGTTCCAACCGCAGTGGCTCAGAAATCCACCAGTCGATCTATGACTAAGCACCTGAATCTGTGGTGCCCAAGATGGCACCAGTAGACCTCGTCCTTTGATCCTATCCAAGAACCCTCCTGGCAAGAAATCAAAAGGGTCTTTACTGCTCTGGGCACTGAAGAAGGAAGCATTAGCTGATTTATCAGGGCTTTTTACAACCCATAGAAACTTCTGTTCACTCAGCTCCAAACCCATTGCCAATTCATTTAGCTGTTCCAAAGAAAGAGTTCCACCACTCCCAAAAGAGACAAACAAAACAGAACATCTTGGTTGGTCATCCAACCATTTGAGGCACTCGGATTCATCAAACCCATCTCTCGAACCCGAATGTAAGATAGGCCCAATGGCATAAATAGGTGGTTGATCGTATTCTCTCTTTTGTAGTACTTGCACGGTTTCTGGTTCCAAGTCCACGAAGCTATTCAACAAGATACCATCTGATAAATAATATCGTTTTGCGTTATGCAGAAACCATTTGTACGCATCGTTCTTCTTGTCCTGAACTGGGTCTGGTAGATCTCTTCCGTTAACTAGGACTCTGCATCCCGGAATTTGGAATGGTTCAGGCACGTCCCTGAACTCACACGAAACCACCTTATCTAATTTCTCAAGATAAAACATAGAAGAAAGCGACATAGCCGAGCATAGAAAAAATATATACTTCTGCATCTTAAATTCCACTGCAACTTCAAACACATCAGTACCAAAAAGATCAACAACCAAAGCTACTGGTCGGTTACTTGCGGCTAATGAGTTAACTGCCTCCCGAATCGAAGATACAGAATTAGATACAGTTAGGAAAAATCGTGTTTCAGCCCTAGTATTGTCAGGCAAATCACAAAAGCTAACTGGAGGTAGAAGGATGTAGTTTATGCCTTCTGGGAATGACTCAAGGATTTCCATCTGAGCCTTTGGTGGTGGTCCCATTGAAGGGATGATAAAAATAGCCGACAGGCCATGGTTGAAAACCAGTTTCTTAGCTAACTCAACGAGTGGAATAAGGTGACCCATACCTGGAGTAGGCACAAAAACCACACAGGATTTACTTGCCATGATCGAATCACCACAACTCTAGAACGACTCTCTGGTCAGTGATGGTCCAGCTTTACAAGTGTCCCGCCTGCCGGAGCTCGAAATTTATATTGAATGTGTTCTTTTCTGGTGGTGATATCAGAGTGAGAATTTAATCAAGAGGTGGAATGGAAAACCTGTCTAACGAGGGAGAGAATCATAGAATATAGTCGGAAACAGGGGCAGATCCAGGAAGTTTTTTCAGTGGGGGCAAACAAAATTTTGAGTGGGGGCAAAGCTTCAAAATAAAATTTTGTGGGGGCAAAAACTAAAAAAAAAAAAAAATTTACATGAAAATTTTAGAAAAATTTTTTGACCCCCCCTTGTATCCGTCCCTGGTCGGAAAGACAAATGTGTCGAACAAGACAACAAGTTAACTGACGCATACATCACAGGAAAATAAGGAAAGCACGGGGAGCGTCGGACAACTATTAATTATATTTTTAACATTTTAATTATTTACCAGTTAAATTATATCATTTGATTTAGGTAAAGGTAATAAAATAACTTAATAAATGATCTAAATTAATAAGTCAAAGTCTGAGAGAAAAATAGATTCTTATTAGTATAGACCAGGCTTATATTAAGAAATTTGATATAGAAGCTATTTATAAAAGTTAAGGTTTCTTCCAATTGCTCATATCATTTGTAAGCATACGGATTCTTTGACCTATTAAGAGCGCTTACGTATTGAGAAAATTGTAGAAAGATGTTAACCACGTGTCGGTGAACGATTCCTGTGACGGTCACAGAAGATTGGAACTCGTTTTGGCCACAAAAACTGCTTAGGAAATCGAGATGGAACAGAAATTAGATAATTCGTATTTCTTTCATTTTAACCCTTTCATGTATGATCTGGGACACATAATAAGGTCTATGCTACGTGTTACACGTAGTATCAAAGCGGTTACGTGATCGGGTTGTCGGAAATGAAAGTTTTTCAATTTTCATCCATTAAGGTTTCGCAAGTTTTTTATTCATTTTTCGATTTTTTTGCGTATATAATTATGTGAAAGTGGTATATGTGAGGTTAGCTATGAAAAATGGGCCAAAAATGGGCCAAAAAATGCAAAAAATCTATCCTAGAGTGCTACAAAAAATCTCCCAGCCAGTCGGAGGGCGATTGCACCATCAATGATGCTACAGTAATCGCCAAAGGGCGGTTTAGTTGTATCCTCCCACATGGCTCCACGAGGTAACGGACGTGTGTTACACGCACCTCAAGAGGCTCGTTATCCCACGGGCGAGGGACGGGAGGGCGAGTGCATGTCCCAACATATGGACGACGAGGATGGGGACACGTTAGTAATTGAATTCTGGAAAAAGGTTTTTAAGCTTTTTAAAGCTAATTTTGAGAAAAATTTTGTGCTCTGACTACACATAAGGGAGATACTTAAGGTTTTCGTGTCTCGTGTGATAGGTTCGATATTCGGAAAAGCATGTAGTCACTTTTATTAAGAATTTTAAGATCAAAGTCTCAAATAAAATTTAAAGACATTGTTTTCAGTACCAGTGCGATTATTTGGTTTTTGCATTTATAGTTGATTTTCATATACATTATGCCCACATAGAATGTGAGGATAACATAAGGATGTATCCTTTGTGTTTGTGGTCTTTTGAGGTACTGGTGAGATTGTAATCACCACAGTAGCCTTTCAAGTCCATATTTGGATTGTACCACTTGCATGTTGGGGGATGTCTCTGGTCTTATGTTTGGTTATTCTAGCCATAGGTGTTGACCTTATATGAGATTTTGAGATGCACATAAAGGCATTAAATGGAAGAAAGTTGTTGCTTGAATGATTTATTCACCTACAGATGGTAGTGTCATGAGAGTTGATAGTACTTTGATCGCTTTTATGTAGAGGTCTAATTGCATATATTATGTATTCAGCCCACAGGAATTTCATAATATGTATTATCAGATTCTTGATATAGATATTGTTTTAATGCTTTGAGTATCGTTGTTATCTTGCATTTATGCTGATCTTTACATTGTCTTTTCTGTTTTGCTGTCACCTTTTCTGTAAATAACAATATTGTCACGATTGAGACCTTTACTGGTTTCAATTTCAAGAAGTGGAAGAAAGACGTTGAGTTTGCGCTGGAGATGGCCGACATTATCATGGCAATGCATATAGAGAGACCTTCTCCACTCATTGATATCAACTCAGAAGCTGATAAGGCGGCTATGGCAATTTTGGAGCCATTAAATAGGATGTGTTATTTGATCATCAAGAGGTCGACCCCAGATCATCTGCTTAGTAGATTACTGGATAAGGTCATAGCAAAGGAGTTTATGGACAGTATTTTTCAAAGGTGCAAGGAGTCTTCCCGTGTGGAGTAGAGCACCTTAATTAAAGAACTATTCTCCATGAGGTTCATAAGAGAAGGAAGCGTCAGAGAGTATATCATCATGATGATTTACCTTAAAAGTAAACTGAAGGCACTTGATGTACCCATTCCTTGCACACTCATAGTGCATTAGGCATTTAACCCACAAGAGTTTGAGATGTTGGCGACATCATACATCTCTCAGGATGAGGTTTAGGACATCAATGCCTTGATTTCCCAGTGTGTTGCAACTGAGAAGAATCTTAAGAATTCTTCTCATACAACCCTGTATGCAGCTGCCAAAGGTAAGGAAAGGAGAAGCCCCATTAGCCTAAAGGTAAGGGAAAGAAATCCAAACCCTCTCCACATATTCAAACTAGATAATCTAGCATTTCCCGAGGCCTACATGACATGAAGAGTATAAGGTGCTTCTTCTGTAAGAAGAAGGAGCATAGGAAGGTTGTTTGCCCGAAGTACAAACTTTGAAAGGTTAAATAGGAACTATCAGGTAACTCCTTAATTTACATGATTCATGAATCCAACTTAGCTATAGCCACATCAAATTCTTGGTGGCTACATAGTGGAGCTTCTAATTATACTGCTTCCACGATGCAGGGGCTCAAATCCACAAGAAAGCCGACTAAAGGAGAAGAGAAGCTGATGGTTAGCAAAAATGAAGAGATGGACGTTTTGTATATAGGGAATGTAGGATTGAACCTCGATACAGGTTTGTATTGGTTTTACGAGACACTTTTTATATCCTCTTTTAGACGGAATTTGATCTCTGTATCAATTTTAGATCAAGAGGGTTATCGTTTTATATTTGATACTTCGATTATAAATATTTCTATCAATGCAAGGCATATCAAAACTACCTTTTTATCCTACGAATTATATAGAATGTGTCTTAATCGTAACAAAATGTATGTCTCTTCTTATATTGTCGAACCTATTACTCAAAAGAGAGCCTTCATAAAGGAAACATCATACATGTTGTGGCATAAACGCCTTGGCCACATTTCCAGGGAGACGGTTGAGAGATTGATAAAGGATAACACTCTCCCATCTCTAGACTTCAGTGATCTGGAAACATGTATTGATTGTTGTAAGAGTAAGTTGACCAAGATAAAGAAAAAGGGGTCAACTTGTACTTCTGGTTTATTGAACCTCATACATACAGACGTTAGTGGTCCCTATACAGTCACGTTATACAATGCTAGATATTTTCTGACGTTTATAGATGATTATTCCCGTTATAGCTATGTGTTCTTACTTAAGAAAAAGTATGGAGTTCTTGATAAGTTCAAGATCTTTAAGACTAAGGTTGAGAACAAGTTGGAAAAATCAATAAAGATTGTCAGATCTGATAGGGAGGAGAATACTATAGCAGACATAGGGTTGCGGGATAAGAAAAGGGTCTGTTTGCCAGGTATTTAGAATCGGTTGGAATAGTGACTCAGTTCACTATACCAAGTAGTCCTAAGCAAAATGGTGTGGTTGAAAGGCATAATCGTACCCTAAAGGACATGATGAGGTCAATGCAGAGCAAGACTAACCTACCCGAATACCTTTGGGGCGAGGCCATCAAAAGAGTCCCAAGTAAGTCAATGTCTAAGACGCCTTTTGAACTCTACAAATGGTGGAAACCAAGCCTTTCACACATTCGTGTATGAGGCTGCCCTACTGAAGTATGGTTATATAATCTTTATGAGAGCAAATTGTAACCTTATTCCACTCGTTGCTATCTAGTAGGATATCTCAACCACTTTAAGGGTTGTAGATTTTACTGTAAAGAAGGAGGGGCCAAAATAATGGAATCACATACGACTAAGTTTCTAGAATATGATGTCCATGATGAGGGAGGATCCTCGCACCCTCCAAGAGATAACAGGATGAATACTATGATTATTTCATATCCGCCCCTCATACAGCCAAGTCTAGTGGATGAAGGTTTGAGTACCATGCCCATGTAGGCACAGGAACCTACACCTATTCAGGAAGAGGTTCCTAAGGTACAATAACTTATGCAGTTACGAAGATCCCCCAGAGACAGTTGACCTGCTATCTCATCAGATTACATAGTCTATTTGGGTGAACAAGACTATGATATAGAGTTTTTGGACCCTATGCAGACTTTTGGTAGGAAGCAATGAAGGAAGAGATATAATCTATAAGGTATAATAACGTATGAGAGCTGGTTAATTTACCTCAATATTGCATGCCTATCAGGTGCAAATGGATATTTAAGACCAAGAATGACACATAGGGTTAAGTTGAGTGGTTTAAGGCGCGATTGGTTGTCAGGGGATTCACTCAGAGTGAGAGAGTTGACTTCAATATTACCTTCTCTCTTGTTCAGAGGATGCGTTTAGAGTGATTATAGCAATAGTAGCTCATTATGATATGGAGCTTCATCATATGAACATTAAAATTGCTTTCCTGAATGGTGATCTTTATAAGGAGGTTTATATGGAGCAACCTAAAGGATTTTAGGATCAAGATGCAACTGACAAAGTGTGTAAGTTGACTAAATCAATATACGGTCTGAAACAAGCTTCCAGACAATGATACCTAAAGTTTGATGAAGTTTTGACCTCAATCGACTTTGTGAAAAATAAAGTTGAAAGATGCTTATACTATAAGGTTAGGGGAGCAAAGTTATCTTCCTATTACTGCACGTGAATGATATCTTACTCGTGTCAAATGATTTGATCATGTTCCATGAGGTGAAGGAACTTTTGCCCAAACACTTTGACATGAAGGATTTAGGAGAAGCATCTTTTGTCATCGGTATACAGATTCACTGAGACAAATCTCAACACTCATTAAGCCTCTTACAAAGAGCATACATTGAGCGGGTATTACAAAGGTTTAATATGATAAAATATAGACATGTTGTAGTACCTATCTCTCATTGTGAGAGATTAATTTTGGCACAATGTCCAAAGAATGAAGTTAAGAGAGAGGCTATGAGGAATGTCCCATATTCTGGTGCAGTTAGTAGCCTGATGTATGCTCAGGTGTGCATTTGACTGAACATTGCATTTGTTATTGGAATGATATGTTGATATCTGGCTAACCCAGGTGTAGATCATTAGAATGCAGTTAAGCAAGTGTTGAGATACCTAAAAGGTACCAAGGATTACATGTTGACATACAGAAAATTTAACAATTTAAACCTTACAGGGTATACAGACTTCAATTTTGCTACGTGTCCGGATGATCACAAATCCACTTCAGGGTACATTTTTGTGTTGGCAAATGGTGCAGTATCATGGAAGAGTGTCAAGTAGACACTTGTAACTTCCTTGACCACGCATGTAGAATTTTTTGCATGTTATGGAGCTACTACACAAACGGTTCGGCTCAGAAACTTGATTCTGAGTTATCTGTGGTAGATTCGGTAGCTAGACTCATTCAGCTGTAAGGTGATAATCTTGTTGCAGTCTTGTTTAGTAATAACAATAAGAATATCACAGGGTATAAGTATTTAGAGGTCAAATACTTGACCATAAAGGAGTTGATTCAAAAAGGTGACGTCGAAGTGGAGCATATCAGGACTAAGAAGATGTTAGTCGATCTATTTACTAAAGGACTTCGCCCATTAATGTTTGTTAAACGTGTATCCAGTATGGGCATGTTAAGGTCCTCAGCCAATAGTAGTTAGGGATCGTTGTATTTGCTCCTTAAATGTTTGTACATTTTGATGTAATATGACATTATGATTATTTATTAATATAGATTATCATCCTTTTATCCTCAATAATAATTGTTCTTGTGTATAGTCATAATACATACGAAAGTCTTAATATTTGTGTTGATCTTAAGCATTTTAAAGGTCATTGGGCATATAAAAATATTGACTTTAAGCATATGTCATTTAGACACATACAGTTTAGTATAGATATCCATAAATTTGATATGACATATGGGGATATAACGTTTAATTCTATGAAGGTTCTCTAATGTAGTTTAGCATTCAGTTAGAGAACATATTTCTCTAATGTTGTTTAGCATTTGGTGAGAGAAAACAAATTTCTCTGCTATGGTTTAGCATATGCAGTTTAGCATAAAGTTAGAGAAATTGAGACCTACAAATGAAGATGATACATATTAGATCATATAGGTATCGTCCTAGTTTGCCACACTTCATTTTCCCACTCATATTGGTAAGGTATTAGATATTTGTGATGATATTGGACATGTGTCACAAATGATATATGCGTTTGATATTTTTTGGTATCAAAAGCCTTGTAGGACGGAATGTTGGACATTCATTATCTTTGGATCAATTTTTTAATTTTAAATTTGGTACCAATATAGTAGCGTAACTTAACTGAGTTTTCAAACTATTTTTAAACTTTGAGTCAAAACTACAATTAATGATTGTCCAAGGGCGAGAATGTCGGACAATTTTGTCATTTCCCATAAAGTTGGACAACCACTAATTGTATTTTTCAGTTTTTCAATAACTTATCGGTTAAGTTACGTAATTGATCTAAATAAAGGTAATAAAGTGACTCAATAAATGATTTAAATCAATGGTTCAAAGTCTGGGAGAAAAATAGATCCCGACTAGTATGGATTGAACCTATATCGAGCCTGTGATGGGGAAGCCCGATATGGAAGCTTTATATAAAGGTTAAGGTCTCCTACAGTTGCTCATATCATTCGTAAGCATACGGATTCTTTGACCTGTTAAGAGCACTTACATATTGAGAAAACTATAGAAAGACGTTAAACACTTGTCGGTGAATGATTCTCGTGAAGGTCCCGAAAGATTGGAGCTCATTTTGGCCATGAAAATCACTTCGAAAGTCGAGATGGAACCAAAATTAGGTATTCTGCATTTCCTTCATTTTTAACCCTTTCATGAACGATCTGGGACACGTAATAAGGTCTATGCTACATATTACAGAGTGGACACATTTTCCAACTTTAAAAGAGGCAAGATTTCGAATTAGAGACTCAACAATAGAAAAGGACTTTGTACTATTTTATTGATCATATACAAGTCAACTTTTTTACATAACATTGTATGACCGTTTTGTAGAAATAGGGGATTGCTTCATAAGTATAATTACTAATTGATAGTTGGCATTAAAATAGAATATCAATTTTTCAGAGAGTAGTAAGTGAAACAAGTTGAAGGTGAATTGCATGATACTTTTACATTGTTGCAAGCCTGCAAGATTTCTAGTTCTTCGCCAGTATCCTCATCTAGGACTCTCCCAGATATCTCAACGATGTGAGACCCATTTCTATCAGTTGGAAGTCCTCTAGTGGCAATAAGACTTGTGTGACCATGGTCCCCAAAGTCAAGAATCCAGAAGATGTCTCACAATTTAGACCTATTAGCTGTTGTAACTTCAGCTATAAGATAATTTCGAAGATCATGAATGAGAGGTTGCGGGCTTATATGGGAGTGCTCATTACTTGCAATCAAAGTGGTTTTGTGGAAACGAGACAGATTCAGGATAATATTCTGGTGGCAAGTGAAGTGTTTCACAATTTGAAGATCAGAAAAGGGAAGAAGGAGGGTTTGGCTCTGAAACTCGATATGACCAAAGCCTATGATCGGGTGGAGTGGATCTTTTTACATCAAGTTATGGTGAAGATGAGCTTCAATTCAACTTGGATAAGCTGAATCATGGAGTGCGTGTCCTCTGTTACTTATGTTCTAACTGTCAATGGTAAGAGGCCAGGTCTTATTACTCTATCTAGAGGTCTTAGGCAAGGGGATCCTCTATCCCCTTACCTGTTTTTGTTTGTTTTTTATGTTCTGTCTAGAATGGTTACTCAGGCCATTGAGTCTAGGCAGTTAGAGGGTCTTTGGTTAGTAGGAGATTGTCCAGTCTTGTCCCATTTACTTTTTGCTGATGATGCATTATTTTTCCTGCCTGCGAATGCTACTAATGTTTCTCTTATGTTTTCTCTTCTTGATAAGTACTGTAAGGCCTCAGGACAGAAGGTCAATTTGTCCAAATCTAGTATTATTTTCAGCTCCAAT
>JANZXV010000009.1:19821030-19831579 GCA_027576455.1 Erythroxylum roigii
GGGATTTTCCTGAAAATAGTGGATAATTATAGTCGGGCCACTTGGACATATTTGATGAATCATAAATGCCAAGCAATCAGTTGTTTAGATAGTTTTTTTAAGATGGTTAGGACACAATTTCAGAAGTCTATTCAGACTATTCGAACAAATAATCGAGTTGAGTTTTTAAATGGAGAATGTCAGAAATTGTTTAAAGACTTGGGAATATTGCATCATAGGTCATGTGTTTATACACCTCAACAGAATGGGATAATGGAGAGGAAACATAAACACTTGTTAGAGATAGCTCGAGCTATCATGTTTCAAACTACTTTACCTAAACATTTTTTAGGAGAGTCTATTCTTACTGCCACCTATATCATTAATAGACTTCCTACTTCACTTCTTAAGTGAAAAACTCCTTATGAGGTTCTATATGGTTCTCCTCCTAATTATGATCATCTGAAGTCTTTTGATTGTCTCTGTTTTGTTACAAATGTCAAGCCCCATAAGGATAAGTTTGATCCGAGAGCTTATAAATTTGTTTTCTTGGGGTATAGTCCTGGGCAAAAGGGCTATAGGTTGTTTGATCTGATCTCTCATTCTATTCTGGTTTCTAGAGATGTAGTTTTTCATGAAACTACTTATCCTTATAAATCTTCCTCCAATGCAACATCACATGTTCCACTTCCTTTGGTTCCAATTGATCAACATTCAGATGTTTTAAACTTCTGAACCTATTAGCTCTCCTATCAATTTATCTATTTCCGACACTGATTTATCTAATTCTAACACTGAACCATTTTCCAATGATCTTTCTACTTCTTCTTCTTCGACATTTCCAATTATCCCTACTCCTACATTGCGTAGAAGTACTAGGATCTCAACTAAACAAGCTTGGCTCAGTGATTTTGTCTTTCATGCCACCACTAACTGTGTTTTGCCTTCTTCTTCTTCTTCCTCAGCCTACTCTCTTCATACTTTCCCTTTTATACCTACTCCACATATTTCCTCCACATACATGTCCTTTATGGTAAATGTTTCTACTATTCAGGAACCTCAATCTCATCATCAGGCTAAATATCATGAACATTGGGTGAGGGCTATGCAGCAGGAGTTGGCTGCACTGGAATCCAATAACACTTGGGCTTTGACTTCTTTACTAGCTGGTAAGAAGGGCATTGGTTCCAAATGGATTTATAAGGTGAAACTTAAGCCTGATAGGACTGTTGACCGGTATAAGGCTAGGTTAGTGGCCAAAGGTTATCATCAGGTTGAGGGAATTGATTTTACTGATAGTTTTTCCCTTGTTGCTAAAACAGTCACTGTACGTCTGTTATTAGCTATTGCATCCCATTTTTCATCGCCTATACATCAATTAGATGTCAATAATGTGTTTTTGCATGGTTTTATTGATGAGGAAGTGTATATGTTGCCTCCGGATAGGTACACTAAAGCTGGTCCTCTTGAAGTTTGCAAGTTAAATCGGTCCTTATATGGCTTAAAGCAAGCTTCCTGTCAGTGGAATTGTGAATTTACTAAGGATTTACTTTCCTATGGTTTTCTCTAGCCCAAACATGATCATTTTTTGTTTGTTAAATCTACTGGTTCTACTTTTGTGGCTCTTTTTATCTACGTGGATGACATTTTGTTGACTGGTCCATCTGAAATTGTTTTGGCTGATGTTAAACGTTTTCTGGATTTTACCTTTACTATTAAGGATCTTGGTTCTGCCAAGTATTTTCTGGGTTTGGAGATTGCTAGGTCTTCTACTAGGTTGTAAGTTAATCAGCGCAAGTATGTTTTGGATCTGTTGTTTGATGCGGGTTTGACTGGTGCCAAACTAGTTTCTACCCCATTGCCTAAGGGCCTGAAGTTAACAGATAAGTCTGGTTCATTGTTGGAGAATGTTAGGCAGTATCGACGGTTGGTTGGTATGCTTTTATATTTGGGTTTTACATGGCCTGATATAACTTTTGTTGTTCAACATTTGAGTCAATTTATTACTGCTACGTGTAAGGATCATTGGGATGCCGCTTTTCATTTGTTGGGTTACTTGAAAGGTAGTCTTTCTAAGGGTTTATATTTTGCTGCTTCTATTACATCTTCTGTGCCAACTATCTCTTCTCCTTGTTCTCTTATCGCTTATTGTGATGCTGATTGGGGATCGTGTTTGACCTCTTGTCGCTCTGTTTCTGGTTTTTGTGTGTTTTTGGGTTCTTCTTTGGCTTCTTAGAAGACTAAGAAGTAGCCCACAGTCTCTCGCTCATCTGCTGAAGCAGAGTATCGTAGTATGGCGTCCACTGTGTGTGAATTGTTATGGATTTCTTATATGTTGTGTGATTTACATATTTCTTTTTCCTCTCCTATTCCTTTATGGTGTGATAATAAGGTGACTCTTCATATCACTACTAATCCGATCTTTCATGAACGCACCAAACATCTTGATATTGATTGTCATGTAGTTCGTGTTCAATTCAAGTTGGGTTTTATTACTCTTGCTCATGTTTCTTCTAACGATCAGTTGGCTGAATTGTTTACAAAAGCTTTGGCAGCCCATATATTTGCTTCATTTCTATCCAAGTTGGGTTTGGATGACGTTCACTAACCTCCAACTTGAGGGGGGGATGTTAAGATAGTTTATGTACTGTTTGTTTATTGAAGTGTTGTCGTTTTGTATATAGACTGTAGTTTAGTAAGTAGACAGTAGCTTCAGTTTAAGTGTTTGTGTATATAAGGAAATCTAACTTATGTCAATAGTAACTCATCTAATAAAAGTCAGTTCTTATTTACTTTGCTCTCTCTCTCGAAGCTTCGGTACAGACGCGCCTCAACAATTAACGACGCGCGCCAAGGCGCGCTTATCTGATAATGTGTGCGTTGCACAAGCCGACATGTGGCCTGACATGGTCCACCCATATGTCGATTGGACCCTTGGGGCGGTATTGTGTGTCGTTGAACTCTTGTGGCACACATACCTGACGGTCTCCGTCGCCACAGCCAAAAAATGGCAATTTATGGTGAATTCTAGGCCAATTTTTCATGCTTCCGGGCTTGTTTTAATCCCATTTTTCTAAACATATGTATACTATTTTCATGCAATAAAAAGCAAGAAAAAATCGAGAAACAAAAGTTAAATCTCTGAAAACCTTATGGAGAGAAAACCGAAAAATCTTCGTTTTTAACCACCCGATCACGTCACCGCTCTGATACCACTTGCAATATGTAATTGTACCTTAATTACGTATCCTGAATCGAATATAAAAGGGCAAGAAACAATGAAATACGGAAATAACTGATTTCGGTCTCTGTAGCTTTTCGGAAGCTGAAACAAGCGCAAATTTACCGTCGTCTTTACGAGAACTACTCTCTAGGATGAGGGTAAGGTCTTTCTACAGTTTTCTCAAAACATAAGCTCTCTTAACGGGTCAGAGAATTCTTATGCTTACAATTGATTATATGAGCAACTGCAAGAGACCTTAACCTTTACATATAACTTCTATATCGGGCTTTTTTATCACAAAGCCGATATGAGCCCAGTTTATACCAATTGCGATCTATTTTTTACCCGAACTTCAATCTATTGATTTAAATCATTTATTTAATCACTTTATTAACTTAACCGATAAATTATTAAAAACTAAAAAAATACAACTAAGAAAGGACAATTACTAATTAAATTATTAAAAACCGAAAAATACAACTAAGAAAGGACAATTACTAATTAAGTTCTTCTAGGCTTATCACGCTGTTCAGCGAGTGACTTATTTTGATAATGACACGTCTGACTGACAAATTATAGCAGTCCTTTTAAACTTTTAGGGTAATTCTCTAGTAAATTGTAGTTTAGCTGAAATTTGTGATATAATAAAAGTAATTTACGCTGTAATCATTGCCGGTTATCACCAACAAATGATTGTAGTAAAGCAAAGTCCCCCCGTCCGCAAAGTTTTGATTTCGTCGCTTTCCTCCTATGATGTAGATTCAAGGGTAGTGAAAATAGGGAGTAAGGTTAAAATATTGTGAGATTCAAATAATATTGTGATGTCTAATTTATGGCATTGAGCAATTGGAGTCCGGTATAGTTATACTCTTTCTATCAAAATCTTTAAAGAAATAAATAGGTTGTTTTATATATTTCTCACTTTATTATTTCTTCATTAGCTGCTTTTTAGATTATTGACTAAAAGTTAACCTCAATAAACTGATTTTTAAAAGCTCCATACGAGGAGATATTTGGATGATCAACAAAAAATTAATAGGTAAAAAATTAATTATACCCTTTTTCATAAATTTTGAATTATGATATATATTGTATTTGTATCATACTATAATTATAGATATTTTTAATTTATTGAATAATAAAATGTATACATACTATATAAAAAATATTAATATGACATAGCTCGTTGTATCATTCATATTAATAAAGAATTTAACATTAGATTATTATTATTATTATTAAAGTTATAAACTTAATTTTTGTAAAATTAAATATTTAAATTCTTATAAGAATATTCGACAGAATATTAAAAAATATAATATTTTTGTCCTTATAATTTTTTAAACATACCCTTATAAATCATTTTACACATCAACAGTTAATACTCAACAGCTAATTTTACTAAACATTTTTAATAAACTTATCCTTTGGTCAAATCAATAAATATAACCATCTATGGGCTAACTGTTAATAAAATTAACTAATACTTATTACAATCCGCTATTTGCCGAGCATAACCTTGATCTTCTTGTCTGAAAACGGAATATGCTGATCTTGACAGTGGATGACGTTAATTCCTAGGCTAAAGGAAGCTGCTTGGGGAGTTGTAAAGACATGCAGTTCCAAAAATATGGTTGAATATTCGCCTTCTGATATTACCGATACCGTCCTATTTCAGGAATTCGGTGTCCTCTAGCTATAGACCTATGGTTTGGTACGCCGCGGTCCAAAGACTTTTAGGATCTCATTCACGAATCACGTTGCGTGAAGGATTTATTAGTTGTCGGCCCTTACCCCCGTTTGGTTACTGTTTTTGTGAGTGGGGACAATGGACAGGACATTAAAATTCTGTCACTTCAGCGTGTTTGGTTACTGTCTTTGCCGGTTTTGTCATCTGCCACCGACAGACAGCGACAATTTTTTCTATCTAACTCCAAACTGTAGGACTGGCGTCTATTTGACTCTGCCTCCGCCCCTTCATTCTTCGTTTGACTCATTTGCCTACGACTCATACGCTTTCTTCCCCGACTCCGGCTCTCCCCCGACTGAAGTTCGTCTTTGTCCCCAACTGGTCTTCGTCCCCAATTGGTTCTTCCCTCCAGATCTCTTCGCATCTCTGCATGCCCAAGACATCGGCTCTCCCCGACTACTGTTCGTCTTCGTCCCCGACTGGAAATCCTCCCCGACTACTCTGCCCTCCGGATCTCTTCGGATCTCTGTGTGCCTAAGACGTCGGCTCTCCCCGACTACTGTTCGAACTTCGTCCCCGATTGGAAATCCTCCCCGACTGCTTTTCCATATATAACTAGCTAAACAAATTAAAATTAAAATTAATTTTGAATAATTTTTTTATACGTGAGATTTTTATGGAATTACAAATACCAATCAATTTTATAGCACGTAATGTATTCTAATGGAAAAAAGTACAAACATTTTGGATTAAGGGCCGAAATTTGATTCCAGTCAATTGATTATCATTAATAAATTTTTTACGAAATAACACCAAGGGTGAAATCAATGATTTAAAATTTAGACTAAATATCAAACCGGTCAAATGAAAAATTTAAGATTTAAAGGTTCAATCGATATGAACCCCAATATATAGTAAATAATAAATACAATTTTTTAATTAATCAACTTTTCAGTTCCTTCAATTTACTTTAATAAATAATAACGCTTATTGTTAGAATAAATCTATTAATTATTTAATTTTAATATTTGTCTTTTTAATATTAAGATCCTAGACATAACATGTAAATATTAATTTTTAAAAAAGTATATAATTTCATATATATATCTAATTTATTCACTTAATTTCTGTATATATATCTAATTTCTTCACATAATTTCTTCAATTTTTTTAACGACTCATTTGTCCCTCTTTTCGTGTGTCTTTTAAAGAAAGCCATTACCAAATCTTATAAACATATCTTGTTTTCTTACTGAACAATTACTTCATTTGTAAACAGTTGTTGTCGCCTATTTCATTTTCTCAGCTTCTTTTTTTTTTTTTTCTTCGGTCGTCGTCTTTCTCCATTCTTACAGCTTTAAAAGCTTAAGTTGAGCCACACTCGTGCCTCTTTAGGGAGGATGTTTCTTACAGGCATTTGTTGGATTTTCCTCTTCGATCGGGTACTGCTAGCTATATACGAGTTTAGGTTGATAAAATGATTCAATTTTAGTCAACTTTTGGAGAAAAATAGAAATGAGTGTAGCAATTGACGAAAGTTTCTAAGACAAAATAAACGAACCGCGTTTGTAACATAAGAAAAGAGAGAGGTGAGAAGATGGGTATAATGATTCGACCTATGAGGTTTTTGTGAGAGAGGGATGACAAAAGAATGGCTAAAGGACAGGTGAGAGAAGGGAAATGGCAAAACAAAAACGTGGGTTTTTGTGCTATTCTCTTCACTCATTGGTCTATTTCCAGATTTCGCAACCGATTCGTGGATAAAAATAATTGTTCAAGTCAAGATAAATGGGCAAGTTTTTATATAAAGAAGTTATTAAATAAAATTGAATTAAATAATTGACGGGTTTAAACTATTTTCAATCGAATCAACTGATCTAATTCAATTTTTAAGACAATAGGTGAAACAACTTATGTTAGTCTTCCTTGAAAAGTACTTTAAGATAATGTTGATAAGTTTCGTATCTATTAAGAATTATTCAGGATAAATGGATAAGTTTTTATATAAAGAAGTTATTAAATAAAATTGAATTGAATAATTGACCGGTCTAAACTATTTTCAATCGCATCAACAGGTCCAATTCAATTTTTAAAATAATAGATAAAACAACTTATGCTAGTCTTCTTTGAAAAAGACTTCAGGATATCGTTGATAAGTTTTGTATCTATAATTAATGATTAAAACTTGATAGATATGAAACTTAATTAAATTGATCAATTAATTTTGATTAACAAATTTTTAATTAAATTTTAAATTTTTATGATTAAGAATAATCTTTAACCAATTTTATAATGATGTAATATTAATTAAATTTTTATCCTATTATTTTAACTTTTGGTCCGGAGCTTCAAAAAAGCTAGATTATTAAATGTCTTTCTTATGAAACACGTGTCCTTTTAAGATTGGAAAAGTTGACTGTAATGTAATATCAGAATACAAGCCTCCAGCCGGCACCTTTCAACTTAACGTAGCATGGCCGCCTCAGTGACTACGAGGTTTTCGGCTCTTTACCATCAGCAACTCAAGGGCCATCAAACGTCATTATCACGGTAATTACACCATTATTAGTTCTTCAATCAAGCCCTTGAGTTACCGCAATTTCAAGGGTTGCTTTCCCATATCCAGATCATTTACAACGTGAGCTAAATTTTGTTAGGATATTTACGTGGCGTTTTATACTGACAGATATTATCCTAAGCTATTGTTTTTTGTAATTGAAAGGGTTGAATGTTTACCAAAAATTTCAATTTGAATGCAATTATTTGTAAGATTCTGTCACAATTACTTGTAATTGTATCTATTAGTTATTATATATAAAATAACTGTATTAGCAATTGTTAATTTTTTAACACAAACGAAAACAGAAAAATAAATATGAAATTAAATAAATCAACACTAAAATTTGGTAATATAGTTCGGCAGACCTTGTCTATATTTACGGGGCCTTCACTCGGCTTAATTCTTTCGTTAACGACAATAGTATTATACAAAGCCTTACTGAGTCGATACTACTTAACCTTTGACAATATCCCTTGTCTTTACTATATATCCGTGAAAGAATTTTACACCCAATAGTACGACCGTCTCGTACTAATCTCAATATTCTCAATTTATTTTTTAACAAAAGAATAATATATGAATAACTCAAGTAATTAAAATAATAAAAAACGAAAATGAAATATACTTAGAAATAAATAAGAACAATTTTCTGATAAGTTTCTGAAATGAAGTCCAGGAAATTAAGCAGTTTACGCATACACCTCCAACAAAACCAAGAACCAAGCACTCACCAATTCACTCACGTAAGAAGTCAAGAAGTAGGATCACACATGCAAGAACGTCTGTAGCTATCTTAGAGTATCCATATCACAATCAATTAACTAATGCCAAGACACCAACGAAAAATTCACTCAAGGCAGTCTTCCTATGCAAACCTTCCTTACTACACTGGAAAGCCACCCAATGTCTATCCATAATTTGACATAATTGACTTGAACTTCAATAAGAGATAGGCTTTTAATTTTACTACAATTTTATACCAGAGTTCAACTCAATTAAGGAGTATATATGATACAATCTATCGTGTTGAAATGGTGACGACTAATTTAAGAATAACCTACTATGATATTATGTTAAATTTACAACGAACCTAAGAATTCACATGAAAAGAAAAGTTAGATTACATAAAAGCTCAAGTAAGAAGATTACATAGGAGGAGTAACTCATTAAGTGATTACATAGGAGGAGTAACTCATTAAGCTAATATGCATGCTTCAGGTCATATATTCTTTTCACCTAGAAGAAACTCTAACTTATACTTCTAACATATAGCTTGAACAAAAAACCATTTATCCACCTTATACTTCTGCATTTTAATTCTGAAATTTTATTGATTAATGGAACAAAATATTATGTTCTACGCTACTAAGTTATAAGGGCAACGTCTGCAATTAAGTAAATTATAAATCATTCAACGTAAAATATGGTAACTGAATAAATGAACTTATTCCTATAAGATCGTATCATGAGGTAGACATTGAGACTGGAAACCGTGATGTGGGCCTAATCTAGAAGAGAGCTCATTGGCCTAAAACAGAATCGAGAAGAACACTAAGCATGAATTCTTCATCAATCCCATAACTCCTGTACAATGTTTCGGTTTGCAGCTTTTATAAACACATGTTTTTCTTGAATTCACGTGCCCTTTTTGAACAAAAACATCATGAAACTGTGGAACACGTAGTCTGATCTGAGAATTAACCGACAAAAGACCTTTTCCGTGTGTGGTCTGTGGTTGCGGTAGATGGTATTGGCCGAGGAGGGCCAATGTGTTCCTTTCTTGGATGTTTACAGGGAATCGTCTAGGCCCAAACCCTATCCCCGCAAATATAGACAAAAACGGGGCTTCGATCATTTGGAAGGAGATTTCTGCCACTTGGCAGTATATACGCCAAGGTATGAAATGGAATCTGAGTAATGAGAGACACATACACTTCTAGTTGGATAATTGGTCAAATGAGTGGGAACCTCTGATAACAGTAGTGACCACTCCTCTTCCAGCTAGTCTTATTTACGCCACAGTGGTGGAGTTTACAGATGAGGGTGGAAACTAGCGCTGGAACTTGTTCCAGCAATACTTACCCTCCATGGTTTGTATGGATATTGCGAAGATACAGACACATGTAGATGGTCTAGCGGACGATATCCTGATTTGGGGACCAACTAGTAATGGGCGATTCACGGTGGCTTCAGCCTATGAATTAATTGAAGGCAGCACTACGGAAGCTCACATTGGTCTTTGGGAATCTATCTGGAAATGGGCAGGGCCTCAGCGGATTAGAACTTTCCTGTGGCTCCTCACTAAAGAAAAACTACTGACCAATCAACAGCGCGTGGCTCGTAAGCTCACTACAGATGGTAATTGTCATTTCTGTGGATAAGAAGAATCCAGTTTGCACGCCATTCGCAATTGTCCACGCGTGAAAGCATTCTGGTGTAAGTTTCCCTCAGAGGCGGTTGACATGAACTTTCTCCAATATGAAGCCGATCAGTGAGTGGCTCACAACCTTCGGAGGCCAGTTCAAGTCAACTAGGTCACTTGGGGAACGATCTATGGAGTAGCTTGCTGGTTTCTCTTGCAATGGAGAAATCGCAGCATATTTGACGCAGATTTTGTTTGGCCAGAAGCAGGTCCCCAAGTTGTTATGGAATATGTTGGGTGGATAGACAGAGCAAGGACAACGGAGAGCTGTGTATTGCAAAATCAGGGACTACCTGTTGGCCATTTAGTTGGATGGACTAAACCGGCAGTGGATTGGATTAAGCTAAATTCGGATGGGGCAGTCAACCAAGGGTCCAACATTGCCACAGCGAGCGGTTTACTTTGAGATAGTCAAGGAAGGTGGTGTGGAGGTTTCATTCACCACATCGGACAGGGTTCCCCTGTAACTGCGGAACTCTGGGGCGTACACTCGGACCTAACACTAGCTTGGGCGATGGGCTATAGAAGAGTGATCGTTGAAGTAGACTCCCTTGAGGTCATTAACATCCTATCTGTTGGTTTATGCCCTTGCATTCAATTTTGGTTGTACTTTAATTGTATAAAATTTGTTTTATTCAATAAAGGCATTCTTTATCTTTATGTATTTTTAATTAT
>JANZXV010000009.1:19849558-19867198 GCA_027576455.1 Erythroxylum roigii
TATAAATTGAAATAAATTAATTAATTTTTTAATTAATTTTTTTAATTAAATTTAAAATTTTATAATTACACTAGGAAGATTATAATTAAAGAAAAATCCTACCCTACCTCTTATAATTAGAAAGAAGTCAATTAATGACAAAATTCCCAAACAATAATTACATAATTTAAAGATACCTAGCAAAATTACCAATTTGAGTAGTTTTTTTTATGTAAAGGCACTGTATCAGGTGGCCCGCAGCAGCAGACAGACTGGGACCAAAAATATCTCAGAAAATAAAATTGAAAAAGACAAATGAGAAATCTTATCGATGAGTTATCGTACGACATCCTGCAGCCGCAATGCAAATTGACAGCTCAGACATGTCTTTTAATTTTTAAAAACTGAAAATCAGAATCATTTAGACACTAGAGTGATCATAAGACAAAGGATTTAACAAGTGATTTCTACAATTTTATGATTTAAAATTTTGAATCACTTAGAAATTAGAAGAGAAATAAAAGATTATTAGAGAATTTAATAAATAATTTCTACCAAAAAGTTATAGTTAATGTATCCCGTACATAAAGTTTCTCGCTTTACGAGAGTTTAGAGAGGGTCATAATATACGTAACCTTCCCTTTTTGTACTTTTATAAAGAAACTGTTTTCATAACTTAAACTTATAAATAGGGTATGTTTGGTTGGAGGTGTATTAATGGAATGTAATATTATTCTTATCATTTGGGATGATGGTTTATGATTGAATGGAACAGAAGATAAGAGTTTTATATTATATCTCATTCTATCATAAACAGTAAAAATGAGAAACATCTGATTTGGAAGTTTATGATAGAATGTACAACAATAAACAATTTTTCACTATGTTACATTATAAACTCTTCTTCCAAACAATATTTCACAATATTACATTATGAATTCTTCAATTTCTTTCAAACAACAATTTTCTAATATTATATCAATTCCGTTATAAATTAAACCATTCAATTCCATTAAGACTCTTACGTCTAATCAAACATAATCTCATCTTTATAAAGGGACAACTTTAACTATTTAAATTTTACCCCTCGGAAGACTAACCTTTTAAGAAATCTTTTAATTTTAAATATTAAAAGACTTTTGACAATCTCTTCTTTAAAACCTTCAACTTTCAACTTAAAAATATTAAAAAAATTTAAAGTTGACATTTCTAATGAAGAATTGTCAAAAGTGAATATATTGTTAAATTTATTACTTAATTTTAAGTCATCTAATTCATCTATTTATCTAAAATATATAAAATTATAGAATATTTCATACAACTAAAACTTTTATTAAATAAACATTTAAAATCTAGTCGATGGGCACTTAAAAAAAATTAAGTTCTCAATATATTATTTTAGTGTGTAAATAAATTAATTTAATATTAATTATGCAACCAAAAAGTTTTCCATAATTCAAAATTACTCCCCAATTCTTGGAATTGAGTGTTAACGCCACATTACAATTTTCGTTCAAGTGTCATATTAAAAAAAATGAAGATATTAGAGTATATTTAAAATATATAATATGTAAGCTACTAAGCTTATTATATCCTAGCGACCAGGAGCTTTCTATTCAAAGAAAGATTTTCAGGCATCTTCCAAAGGATAAGACACAGTAAAAGCTAAACATTAGAACATGGTCATTGCTCTATGGTTTTGAAACGCCGCACGGAGCGTAAGCATATGGTTCTCGAGGTCCCAAGGTGTCCAACCGTTGAACATGCTCAACAACTTTAGCCACTTGCCAACCGCCTTTCGAGCCAGCCACCCCCCAATGTGGGTATGAAAGGAAGTCTGACGGTAACCCATTATCACCAATAGACAAGGAGACAAAAGTTGCAGAGAAACAACTAAAAGCCAAGACCAGAAATCAACAGTATCATAAAAGTTATAGACAGCTGAGCCAAAAAGGAAAAACAAAAAGATAAATCGACCCTTCAATTTAGACATTAATATCTCTCCATATAAGTATATAATATAAACAGTTAACATAAGTACATAACCCTGAAATTACACACTAAACACAAACAAAAAGAACCAGACACGTATCGGAATTTACCATCCAAACCAATCAATCAATCACCATCGGTCTAGATTCTTTCTCATACTAATTCTTCTGTTAACTTTGAAAGCTCTCCATGTTAAGAGAAGCTTAAACCCCAAAGTAATCATCCACGTCCCACACCCATGATCCAAAATCTCCATCCAAGTGCACTGAAGTATCAGCTAGATCTCCCCTTACACCAATGTTCAGCATACTATGCTGCTCATCCAGGAAAACCTGCCTTTTTGGAATATCGAATTCCAGAATTTGTTCGAAGCACCAAGGATCGAAGATGAAACAATCGTGGTCCAAAAAATTGGAATCTTCTTCTCTCAACTCTTGAACCGGTCTCCAGTCATCTTCCTTTAGATCCTGAACAGGCATAAAGATTCTTTCTTTAACTTCGTCAACATGTCCTCTCCAGTCAGTCTTTAAAGGCTGTGACTCGGCTCCAGGTTCTTCGGTAGATTGGAATCTAAGCACAGAAGTTGGAGAACAGAGACTGTGGGAATCTTTACCAGAATCATACCCAGAAATGGTCGCAACAGTATCAACTTCTGGGGCTTGAGTCGTTCTCACTGGTGGTCTTACAAAATTGGTGAGAGCATTAGGTCCTCTAATGCTAATAGCGGCTTGGTCGTACACCATCGCAGCCTCCTCCGCCGTGTCAAACGTTCCCAACCAAATCCTTGTTCGCCGGAACGGGTCTCTTATCTCGGCGGCCCACCGTCCCCACCGCCGTTGTCGTACACCGCGATATTTTTTGCCCTCTCGATAATATCCATTTTCTCTGGAAGATGATTTCTTTTGTCGTTGTTTTGACTTTTCATTTGCCCTGTCACTAGCGTAGTTTCCACAGTCTTCGATTCTGATCTCGTTAACGTGCTTCTTTATTCTCCGGTGGTGAACCATTTGCAGCTCGTCACAGTCGTCGTCCGACGAGTCGGTCGCATCACCATCAGTAACCGATATACGAACGATTCTCGTGGGTTTTGAATCACAACATCTAACAACCTTATTAGTAACAATCCTGCGCTCCGTGTACTTGAATGAAGAGGTATTCATCTTAAACTAAGTAAACTTAACTGAATCGAAATGGGTTTTCGATCAAAACCACAAAAAGCTTAGAATTTCCCAGAAAGATGTCACCTTTAGGAACCAAGAAAAAATGTTAAGAGAGAGAAACAGACAAACTCAAGAACCCAACAGGCCAGAGGAAAAAAAAAACGGAAAGGATTTCTGTGGAACAACAGAGAGGAAAAGGCACAGAAGATGGTGACAACACCAAGCGAGGAGATCAAAAATGGAGAGGAAAGAGCAAAAGGAGAGTGAGTTTCAGTTGCAAGGAAGAGTCAAAAAGGCTTAGTAGTTAGAACCATTACTTTATTTTTATAGCAGAATCCTAAAATCTGTTTCTTCTTTTTGAATTTTCTTATTTTGAGGCTTTTGGTCATTAGCATTTACTTATTGCCTTGATTAAGGTTGAAATCTTCTTTAGGTTGTTAATCAGTTGATAAATAATAGCCCTTTCGGAAAAACCTTTTGATGGTTATAGCCGGATATCCCGGTCACCGCCGAAGATCCGAAACGACTTGCCGCGTCCTCGATCAACCATTGGATTCCAGACACGCGGCACTCTTGGCCCGGTAAAAGAGTTTGATTCCTTAGGATTCAGCTTGGTCCCCAAGCAACCATGTTCTACCCCACGAGGATTACGTACGCGTGCTCTACAAACACCATCTACCACATTAGCTAATTCTTCCTTAACAACGACAGTTGGTTTGCCAAGCGTATTGATACGTGTGGTGAGACTCACGTGACAGAAGCGAGCTTACCAATACCGTTTATCTCGACGACATATTAAGCCACGTGCGAAAGACAGAGGACTGGTGTTTATATTTTTCATGGTGAACAATGATAGGAACAAGCGTTAGTAATATGATTCTGTCACAGACATGTCAGTCTAATCTTTTGACGGAATTAATGTCATTGTATCGAAATTAAGTATAATTACGTTAATTAAGTATGGTCATCTGTAACAAGAAAAGGTATAATTTAATCAGTTACCATATAACTCTTCCTTGCCCACCAAGTATCGAATACTTGACAGTTCCCTTTAATTGTCATTTTCTAAAAATATTTTTTTTAGGATTTTAGCTCATCTTTTTAGGTATATTTTTGGTTGACTAAAGAATCACAATTTGTTATATTATATAGGAGTCAAAAGACAAAAGCCCAAGGTTAGTATGAAAGAGAATACATTAGACGTATCTAAGATGTGTAAAGGTATTTTAAACCTTCTAATTAATTTAAAAGGACAACGTAATAAAGATGTTCCAACTGACAAGACATATTCCAAAGGGAAGAACAATCTCAATTTGCATTATTCTGTAACAACATACTTACCTGCTCCATCAGAGTCAAAATAATTATTGAAGAAATACAAAATTACCAAAAAAATTAGTTAGTACCAAAACCTTATCATGAAATCGAACGGCATCAGATGATATAAAGATACCATTAAATTAAGAAAAAGTTCTTATAAAAATAAGAAATACCCAACTTTTGAGTGCGGATTGAACGTATTTTAACACTTTCTGCAAACAAGTACATATAAGTTGCATTAGTTCAATTAAGGCCCTAATGGAAGAAATTGTAATATGGAACATCAACTACATGTCTTTGATAACTCAAGGACAAGCTTCCATACAAACAACCACAACCATGTTCGCTTTATAGGAGGCATTGTATAAATCGAACTTGAGTTGTCCACAGCAGGAGTAAACATATGCATCACACAATATTTTTACATAAATTAGAAAGGGCGAGGAATTCTTAGTGGCCCACCAGAAGGAGCACTAGCCCATAGCATACTTCTGCGTCCAGCTCCTAGCAGTTGCCTCGTACTTGGACCTGTCTGTCTTGTACATATGAGCAATTTCTGGAACCAACGGGTCATCTGGGTTTGGGTCCGTCAAGAGGGAACATATTGAGAGTAGCACCTGCAACACAAAAACCATAACCCTTCCCACCTATTTAAGAAACAGCAATAGTGACTTGATGAAAGATAATATAAACAGACCAGGACTATGAAAATCATTATTGATCATATAAAGACTCCACTATATGGAAATATCCCTAGAAAAGCTAGAGGAAAGTTGGCAGAGTTTACCATTCTATCTAGTGTCAACTGGAACAGTTGTCCAAGTATTTTCAAATTCAGGCGGGCTAATAGTAATACAGGAGGTCAGAAATCGTGGGTAAAATATTGATGCTTTACAAAGACTTTAGGAATGGCTATGGATCAAATCTTTTAAGGACATCACCAACTTTTTCATTTTTGGAATACTAAAGGCCCAACTTGAACATTTGACCAATTCGAGGTGCAATGCCGAACTTCTGCAGGGGCAATGTGTGTTTGTGCAAAGGAAAATATACTCCACGTTTAAGGGGTAAGAATTAGGAAGTAGCTAAAGAGGTAAGAACCTTTGATATGGTCAAGGCAGGGCTCCACTGCTCCTTTAGAATGTCGAGGCAAATACTGCCATTACTGTTGATATTTGGGTGGAAAACTTTGGTGCGAAATGCAACCTGCGAGAGGAAAAAGATATTTCCAAGTAGACATACAGTCAACACAATAGTAGACTATAAAGCTCATGATTAACTTCATGTTACTTCGTATTCAGAACATTCATCAACTTATGATTCAAATGAAGAATCCTCATGCAGAACAAAGAGAACAACAGCCAAGCTTTTAAACATCTAGACCTTCTATCCTACTCTGAATATGCATGATGCTTATGTGGAGTGACATAAGTTGTTTCATTACAAACTCTATTGAAATTTATTTATCTATTCTATACTTATTTAGCCTCCAAGTTAAAGAGGTATAGTTTACATAAGAGAACATATCTCTATGGGGTTGTAATTTTAGGCATGATAACTGGCCGCAGTAATGGATAGTCCATATTTACCAAAGTAGAACGGTGAAGGAAAAGAGAGACTGGAGATATGTACCTTAGGTGGCTTAAACGGATAATCAGGAGGGAAGTGAATAGTAACCAGAAACACTCCACCAGCATAAGGACTGTCAGCTGGACCCATTATTGTTGCCTGCCAGTGAAACATGTCCTCCGCTACTGGGCCTGTCAAAATATAGGAAAGTTATTCAAGGGTCAGAGTAGAAAGAAGAAAATCATCCGTTCAAAACCAAATTTGCATCTTCTTTCTACATAAGAGAATTCAGAGTTGATTTGAATTCTACAAAAATAATAAAGTTGCAGAGTAACAATGTCAGAGAAATAATAAAAAAGGTATATGCATACTAAAATCATACATCAATTGGTGTACATGAGAACAAGGTTCCTACGGCAGAAACAAGCTAAAGAAAGAAGCCAATAAACAAATGAAAATATGAACGAAGCGAAAATATGGAGTTTGCACAAATAACTAGAAATTCCATGGATACATATACGTAGATGGAAAGACTAATTCATACATCACACATGATAATTAGCAATCAACAAGCCAAAGCAGTCAGAAACACGAGAGAAACAAGTTAATGGATCAAGAAAATGTTCATTCACATAAAACAAAGAATCAATAGGGATCCAAAACAAAATGTGTCAAGAACTATTTGCAAAGCTTATAACTATTATAACTTTAATCGGATTAGTTAATGCATAGCCATCAACATGTTAACACTGGCGGCAGCATTTCTGCAACCTGCATATTAAAAGAACAGGATAAAAGGAATCATTTAATAAGGAACTTGCAAAAGGGGTAGATCCTCTAACATATTTGGCAGATACTCAAAACATAAAGACCTATTTAATTTCCTTTCAATCTTGTACAGAAAGAGATGGAAAAAAAAAACTTACTATAACTTTCAAGTAGTTGCCTCATCCATAACTTTCAATAAACAAATATTTATAACATTTCAACCAAGTGAACATGCAAAGACAATAAACGTACAACTGGCATTATCTTAATATGTTACCTTATTGGCCAAAAATGAACAGAAGGTATAAGATGATACGCATATGTTACATATATATGTGTGTGTGTTGTTACAATTCAGGCAAATTCAACGACATTTTCATAAGAGACACGTAAACAACAAAGACTTGCTTGGCAGTTGGCACAGTATCTACATATACAGACTGGGACGGACGAAAAGGGATCGACCATCCTAATGCATGCATTTTGTTTATTGATTCAGTTATGTCCGAAATCACAAGATAGAGAGGCTAGATTCTACCAGATGTAGCGAAAAAAAAATCATTCAACGAAGTAAAGTGTATATCACGAATTGATGTTGCAAGTTCTGGCCCAAGATCCAGATAGCTATGTTCAATCAAACCAAACAGCATCCAACAAATTAAATAGAGAAAAAATAAAAGAAAAGCACAACCACCTATCTTCAAAACGCCCATTTTATAGAAGAATTATATCCAGTTCTACATTCTTCCTGTAACTAGAACATAAACCAGGAGATCTATCGAAACGCCCAGATTTACCAAACAGCGTAAAAGATAGCGAAAAGCTAGGACGCTCACAACGAGCGCGGCGATTCGAGCATCATAGCGACATATAAAGGATAAAAAGAAACGCAGATCAAGCATGGAAAGAACGACATAATTGTGAGCAACAAAACTTGATATCAATCTCAAGGAAAAAGCGAATCGAACAAACCGGCGCTGCAAGAGGTGGGAGGATCCTTCTGGAGATCCTTGAGCTCCTTCAAGATCCGCTTCGAAGCCATGGACAAGCCTCGAAGATTCGCCGCCGATTAAGAGAGATGGAGAAGGCTTAGAGAGAGAGACCGAAATAGAATAGCTCGCTTGTCGAAACGTACAAAGTAGCAAATGGAGAGAAGAAAAAACGAGATTAACTCTAGATTGATTAAATTCTATGATTATTAAGACAAAAGGAAACGTGTGGGTGCGTGCATGCGATTAAATCCCTAAAGTGACTCTTTTGTTTTGGGTCCCACAAAATTGTAACCGCCCAATTTCTGAACCCTTCATTTGGAATCTCTTCCAGGGCACCCTTTACGATGGCCGTTTCGTGGAAAATAAACGGCTCTGATTGCTTCTACGGATTCCTTGTGTGGTTGGCACCTGTGTGGGTCCGGCAGCGGTCATTGCATTCTTGACCCTGTGTGGGTCCGGCAGCGGCTCTTAATCGATAGTGATAGCACAATTCGCAAGCAAACCTACGAGGTATGGCAAGAGATTCGATTTAATTCTAAATTAATATATTACATTTCACTTTTAAAATAATATTATATTTTGTAAATATTTAAAATATTATTATTTTGTGTAATTTAAATTTTAGTTTAAAACATTTTTTTAGTAACGACTCAAATCCAATCTTAACGGTTGCCATCCTCAAATTTATTAATGAAATCATAGAAATGTTAATAATTTTATAAATGATAGAACCTAAAATAACAAGAAATGTTAATAATTTTATAAAATGATATAACCTAAAATAACAAGAATCCAAATATATTTTTATGTGTTTTCCTATAAATATTATCTTCAAGATACAATTATAGAGATAGTGACTTGGGCTGTGTACAACTTGGCTATCTCTAGCTCGGTATTAAACTCAGGTTGACTAGGCTCCCAACTCGAGCTCCAACTCAGGTTGTCCAGGCACGACCTTGATTAACAAGGTCCTCAAATTAGGCTTGGGCTACCCAAACCTAGCCCGACCCTAAGCTCGACTTTTATAAACAAAAATACGTAGTTTTTTATTTTTATTTTTTTAAAAAAATTAGCCAAGCCAAGTCAGGCTTGGGCTGCATCAGATCTGATCGGGGCCTGCTAGCAGGGCTTAGGTTAGGCTCGATCCGACTCATTACCATCTCTAGATATGAATTATATTTATAAATTAAATATAAAAGTAAATCCGTAAGTATTCCCTCACATCTCTAAAAAAAAAAAGTAGTGTTTAATTGACGTACAAGAAAAAATGTGACGTAAACTTTGTTATTAAATATCAAAATTAATTAAATTATGCAAAATAAATTTTGTCTTGTTAATGAATATATTTAAACTTATAGAATTTATGAAAATATTTGTATCATTGACCAAAATTAATATGGTTGCAATTATTTTTGACTTATCTTTGAATCAAATTAATGTGAGTAATGCATTTATGCATATAGATCTAATCACTATTAAAAGACAAATTCGATCTTTCTCGAGATAATAATCAACTTTAAGTGATCGTTTGGTTTCACTTTTATTTTTCTGTTTTAGTTTTTAGTTTTAGTTTTCTGTTTTTAATTTATGTTTTTCTTTCAACTAGAAATAAAAATATGTTTGAATATTAATGTTAATGTAGTTATATTTTTATTACCAATGATAATTACATATTAGATAAAACTTAAAGATAAATTATTTTTAATTAATTAAATTTTAGTAATTAATTTTAGTTAATTAAATAAATTATTAAATTTAATTATTTACAATTCTTATTAATAATTAATATATTAAATAATAAATATTTAGTTAATAGTAACTCATATTATAAAGAAATAGAAAATAAAATTTATTTTTGTGATGTTTATAAATTTTGAATATTGAAACAAACCAAATTCAAAAACAAAAAAAGAAGTCAAATAAATATAATTTTTTATAAAATATAAAAATATAAAAATATGAATAAAAACATAGGCACTAAACGCATTACAATTAACATATCAACGCTCTAAAATCCAGCTACGTGATCGTACCACATTGGTGCTATTTTGTCTTGTTCGTAATAAATGGTTCAATATCGAGTGGTCGAGACTAACTAAATGGGCTTCACGGCACCAGGTTCAACTGAAGGAGGACGCTTGAGTTCTTAAAGAGGGAAAAGTGAAATAATTATTTACGGAATTTGAATACTCATGGGATTGCTCATTGCAACACATGACTCCACTTATTGATTTAGTCTAAAGTTCATTGGATCTTGAAAATTTATCAATTATACTAATGTGTTCTCTCTGGATATCTCAGTTGCTTGGTCTTCAATCCAGATCTCGGATTTTGGCTCAAGTTTTAGGCTTAGATCTTGAACCAAAATTTTGGAATATATATATATATTTTTTGTTTCCCAGAATCTGTTGGCAAAATGTCCCATCTTATTTTAAGAGTGCACAACTACTTTTTTTTGGTACAGTGGAAAAGAAAAGAAAGCAGTAAACGAACTCAGCCCCGTATATACAAGGTGCCTGCTGCATCTTTCAGCAGTAGAAGCAGGTGGCAATTCCAGCACGTGATCTTTAATAGCCGTAGAACTGCCCCTAAATTGGCGAGATGATCTGCAACCAAATTCCCTTCCCGAAGCAATTGGGTCATTTTCACACACCAATCTCGTTACAACAAAGCTTTGATGTCATAGAGGATATTTGCATGACAGTGCGTCACCCAATTCTTTCCTTCCAATAGTCGGAAAGCTTCTTTAGAATCGGACCAGAGAGCAATATTCCGAAAGCGATTATCCCAAGCTAAAGTCAGTCCCCTTTTGATAGCTAGAAGTTCAGCCTCTAAATTCAACCTATACCCAATTGATTTCGAAAAACCAAGCAACCAAGCACCTTGTTCATTCCGAAAGACGCCACCAATACCCGCTGGACCCGGATTTCCAATAGCACTTCCATCAACATTAAGAGCCACAAAGCCACCATTTGGAGGCACTCACTTCACCCATTTAACCGTCTCATTAGCAACATTATGGGCCAAAGCAAGGCAACAGCCAAAATCCTGAATAACTTGCCAAGTCCAAGTCAGTTGAGCATGAAGAGCTAAAAATTTACCATCAATCACCTCCTGATTATGTAGCATCCAAATTGCTCAAAGACATGGTCCAAATTTAATATCCCATTCAACCGACCCAAGACGGGAGGATTTGGTAAGAAAAGAGTGAAGCCATTCCCGAAAGTCAAGAGAAAAGAAGGTCGGGTTACCTGAACCAAATATAACCTCCTAAAGTAGTCGGACTTTGGGACAAGACCGCATAACATGTTCCATCGTCTCTGGATCTCGATGGCAACGCGGACAACTGTCAGTATTTGATAACTTTATCTGGTACCTAAACGATTGAGTATGTAATCTGCCATGCCACATAAGCCACACCATCATCTTAAACTTCTCCGGTCCTCGAATTTTCCAAATCTAACTTCAAGTAATCTCTGAATGTGCAATAGTTGCTATTCTCGAGTCATGAATTAGCCACCAAAAGCCACTTTTAACTGAGTAAGACACATCTGCCGCCCCTCCCCATACAATACAATCTAGCTTGAACCCCAACTGCGGCCTATAAACTTTGGGTAGAGAATGACAAAATTCATTCGAAACAATCGTCTTGAGCTAATCCAAATACTAATTACCGTGCGAATCCAACAAATCGAACACCATGTAGTCCTCTTCCTCCTCATGAACCAAACCGACTAGCTCTTTCAATCGCACTGACCCCTGCCACACATCATTCCAGAAGGAGATTGATGAACCATCGCCAACTTGTTATTGAAAGCCCCCATTAAGCTCACCCATCACGTTGACGATAGCACACCAAATAGGCGATCCTCCACTGCACTTTGGCAAGTTCAAGAGATCCTTCCTTCTTAAATATTTAGAAGTAATAACTTGGGCCCAAAGGGCCGCAGAATTATCCAACAAGGCCTACAAAAGCTTACCAAGCATAGCAGTAGACATAGTGCGACAATCTCTTAAGCCTAAACCGCCAAGCTTTTTTGGAAGTAACAGATTCTTCCAAGCCACCAAATGTACCCTTGACGCATTTCCCTTGAAGCTCTAAAGAAATTTTCTAGTGTAAGCATCCAAAGTATCACAGATATGCCTCGGTAACCAAGTAGTTTGCATCCAATAAACTGGGCTGGTATTGATCGTAGCCTTCGCTAGAGCAACTCTCCCAGCAAAATTCAAAAGCTTAGAATTCCAAGAACTTAATTTATTTTGAACTTTCTAACAGATTACATCGAATTGCCCTTTCCACCGAGCCCCATATCCAAGAAGAAAACCTAAATACTTACTCATATCAGTTGTGCCTTTAATCCATTACAACTTTGGAGTGCTATGCAGTACCGGTAGTAAAGAAGACTTTTGATTTAAAGGCACTAACTCGCATACTGGAGGCAATACAAAAGCTATCCAATACATTACGAATTAGAAGAGCATGACCTATCGTTGCTTTCGAGCATAAGATTATGTCGTTTGTAAAAAAAAAGTGAGAAATACGCGGTCCAGCTCTAGAACATGAAACTGGCTTCCATCTCCTCTCTGACACTGCCTTGTGTATCAACGCAGCAAGCTTCTCCATACACAAGACAAATAAATACGGTGACAGAGGATCTCCCTGGCGAATTTCCCGCTTTGGTTTGAATGGTGGAAGCCTCTCACCATTCCAGACAATAGACATACTCGTGTGACTAATATACTTCAAGATCAAATTAACACAATTAGAAGGAAGGACAAAGTTAAGGAGAGTACCACACAGGAAATCCCAATTGATCCTATCATAAGCTTTTTCAAGGTCGATTTTGAGCAACATCGTCCCTTGTTTGCTTTTTGACTTTCTCATATAGCGCATCAACTCCCAAAAGACAATAATGTTGTCCGCAGTGCTTCGGCCCGAGATGAAACTCGTTTGAGCGGGGTGAACAATGCCATCCAGGAGAGGGTGGAGCCTATTGACCATCACCTTAGTGATTAACTTATAGATAACATTACACAAACTAATCGAGCGAAAATTAGTGAGGCTGTCTAGAGTTTGGTTCTTTGGGATAAGAACCACTAAAGTCTCTGCCACTTTGACATCAACATCACCAACTCGAAACGCATCTTGAACCATTGTTGTCACCGAGTGGCCCATTACATTCCAGTACTTTTTGAAAAAAATCGGTTGCAAGCCGTCGAGACCTGGGGCCTTGTAATTACCCATTGCATTTAAAGCCAGATGCACCTCCTCGCTGGAAACCAGTCTCCCAAAAGAAACATTGATCTCATTGTCGAGCCGGTGGTGCATCAAACAAATTTGGCTGTCACCTATACCCTCGTCCCTACAGAAAAATTCTTCGTAAAAGGTCCGAACCGACCGTTTGATGGCATTAGCATCTGAACACCACTCGTCCCCATCACTGACTTTTAGCTTTACGATCTTATTCCTTCGTCGCCTAACCACTGTAGTAGCATGGAAGAATTTGGTATTGCGGTCACCAGACAGTAAGTGTTGGTGTCTGCTCTTTTGAAAACAAAGAACTTCTTCCGGCCTTTAAACATCATTAAGCTCAACAAGGAGTCTTTTTTCAAACCAATTCAATTGATTGTTCCGCTGATCGGGATTCGCTTCCTGAATCCCTGAATTCGAGCCAGCAATCGCCTTTTCCTATGAAAGATATTGCCAGAAACTTCCCGGTTAAACTCTTTTGTCGCCTCTGCTAAGAGATGTAAGGAAGTACAAGGGGGAGAATCTCACTCCCAATTAGTCAACACAAGATCATCAAACCGATTATCTGTTAGCCACGCAACTTCAAGTTGAAAGGGCTTATTGGTTATCCTAGGAGAAACTCCAGACATCCTGATCAAAAGAGGAGAATGATCGGAAGATGTTCTTGGTAGATGCTCTACTACTGCCTCTGGAAAAAACAGTTTCCACCTAACATTACAAACTGCCTTAACCAATCTCTTGGCCACTCTTGGGATCTTTCGCAGCCAGGTAAATACAGGACCTACAAAACCCATGTCAACCAACTAACAATTATCTAAATGACCCTGGAATTTTTGGGCACATCGTCGCTGGAACACCCTATCGCTTTTTTCAAGTTTATTTAAAATTTTATATGAGAAGATAAGAAGAAACAACCTTATAAACCCATTGAATTCAGTGTAGTTAACACAAATTTGTTTGGTGATGTTTTGTTACCTACCTCTACTGAAAACAGGGATGAGACTGAATTGGTTTTAGATTCTAGATATACCTATCATATGAGTCCTCATAATGATTGGTTTATTACATATAAGTGTGTTGATTCTAGTATTCTACGTCTTTATCTGATGATGATAGCGCTCGTTTGCAGCACATGCACCTAGGTCATATGATTAAGAGAGGCATGAAACTTCTAACGAAGAGGGATTTACTTGGTGACAAACGTATGGGTAAATTAGAGTTTTGTTAACACTGTGTCTTTAAGAAATAGAAGAAAGTTAGTTTCTCTACACCATACTAAGGACATCTTGGATTTTATTCATTATGATCTTTGAGGACCTTCTAAGGTTCAATCTCATAGAGGATGTCATTATAGGGTGACCCTTATCGATGAATTCTCGCACAATTCTGGGTTTATTTTCTTTGTCATAAGAATGAAACTTTTCCTACCTTTAAGAAATGGAAAGCACTTGTTGAGAGCCAGATTGACAAAAAAAATTAAAAAGCTCAAAACTAACAATGGTTTAGAATACTGTAAGACAGATTTCACTAAGTTTTGCATACTACATGGCATTGTTAGACAAAAGACAGTAGTTAAGGAGCCCCTACAGAACATCTTACAGAACATATAAATTTGAAATATTCATATTGACGTGATTCAATTATGTTAAATATATTCATACAAAAGGTTTCTCAATCTCAATTCCATAAAATTACACATGAATCAATACATCCGTATTGTTAATTTGAGAATAATAAAGAATACATAATTCAATATCAATAACACTAAAAATTAAATTAACATAAAATCACTATAAAGTAATTTACTTGAGTTTTGAGATACTTCATTCCTCTTTAATTCTTATTTGTTTACTTAAATTGTATATAAACCTCAATTTGTTCATTTTCTTCGTCTTTTGATTGTTCAATTAACTCTTTTACTCATTTTATTATTATATTGAAATTGAATTTTCACGCGTTAATTTATAAATATTATAAAACAATAAAATATTAACAATAATATAATTTTATTGCTATCAATTTATAAATTAAAAATCTCATTTGATTCAATAAATCTGTAGGGATAATAAAAAATTTAATGCAACGTAGATAACATTCGTGCAATCCGAAATTGAAAGCAAAGTAGATAAAGGCACACGCTCTCTCTTTATTCTTTAAATGAGTCACCTAATACATTATACATTTTAAGTTACACCTCACAACACTCCCTTCAGGATTCCCTATTCAGGGAAGCCTGTCAGCTCTATCAAGAACCAACGCAATAATTATATATTTTTACAGGAAATATCATATACACAAATAACCAAATCAAAAGCCAACAGTTAAGGGAAAACAAAAAACAAAATAGACCACGTACTCAAGTTAAGGCTCTCTTTTATCCACTACCGTGCTTATTATACGGGAACAGATCTTCTGTCTATTTTCTCTTGTTTTTATTATGTCTTATAAATTTTAGCCATTTATTTATACAAGATCTACGTAAACAAATGACTGAAATTTATAAAATAAAATAGTTACAGAAGAAAATGGACAGACAATCTGACAACTATTACACTGTCGAGTCTTGAAGGCCCAAGAATTAGCATGGAACCATGTTAGAGACTAGTGGCGACTACTGTCGGTCTCCACATAGATTTTAAATCCTAGAATCTCAAGTAAATGGTATTCTCTGCATGATTGGTCATGCGTAGATACATATAATTTGTATTGAATGGCCTCTCAATGTGGCTGTATCAGTCAAATCTCTCTACCCTTCGGCTATCATAAGTTGAGCCTGCAGAATCAGAACAGAAACGCCATTGAAATGAGTACTAGAAATCAGGTCCAGGCTTACAACTTAAGAAAACAAGAATGGAGCAACCAAAAGCTCGTAGCTATGGAGTCCGGATATGAACACTTACCATTTGAGTGCGTTAATTTTGCATTTTGGCGGCTCACCATCTTCAATTTGCTTCAATGTCATACCTTCACAAAGCACATGCACGTCAGTCATCGCTGTTTTCAAACCTCCCACACTCAACCCCACCTCAGTATCCACCTCCACATTCACAATCAGGATCTTGCTTTGAAACTGATCCACAATCGCCGAACCCTTTCCCCCGATCAACTTGTTCTTAACGCTCGTTTCGATTTTCAAATTCGTCGCGCTATTCGCTCCCTGAGTAAACTCCGGCAACCGTGTTGTCCCAATCGGAATACCCGAATTCCCGATCGTGACCTGGACCTGTGACTCACCGAAATTGATCTTAATCTTGCTGTTCGGATTCTTCACCTCCACCTGCGCCACCGTAGCCGCGTCAAGGTAGGCGCCGTCCGGTTGGTCCGTGACGTTGAAGTTCGGGATATTGAATGACAAGACGCGAAAAACGGGGAGTTTTGGATCAGACCAGAGGTAGAAGAAGCCACAGAGGATGAGAATTACGAGAACGGCAACAAACAAGAGAACGCACAATAAGCAGCAGCAAATACGACAACATCCTCTGCCTTTTTTCCTCGGCTGGTACGACGTCGGAAGCGCGGGTTTCCTATGTTTCGGACCGCGTGGCTTGTGAAAACCAGGTTCCTCCATTTCTCTTCTTGCTTTCTTCCCACAAACAGAAAAGTACAGAAGCAAAACAGGATAAATCTTCCTTTATCTTGATAATTCATGAAGGACCATTTTGTTACAAGGAGAAGATAATGTATATGAAATTGAAGAAGGAAGTAATGCGAAAATCTACAACAAACCCAGAAGAATACGAGTTTGAGGATGCTAAATTTATGAGAAAGAAAAAGATAATGTTGAATCAAATTTGGGTCGTGAGGACAAAGTCATTGTCTAGAGAAAGAGAGATAAAGAGGAAGAAATGTTGTTATCGTCTCTTATTATCGGAAGCTTTGAGGTAATGGGAAATTACGAGATTCACGCAGAGTTTATGCGTTCACGACATTGTGGGCGGGAAGGAGCTCTATGGTACATAAACACGCGTTAACTTAAGGTAATGTTGGATATGTGTTATTTAGGAATTTAGATCATCGGTTCAATATTACTCTGTCTTATTTTGTCTCATAAAATTTTAACCATTTATTTTACGAGATCTATATAAATAAATGGTTAAAATTTATTGGACACAATAAAATACCATAATATTAGACAAAAAATTTGGACTCGTTATTTAGCGCATGCCATTTTTATTTTCATGAATTTTCTATTCATGTTTTGAGATGAACGATTAGCGACAAACTATAAGAAGTTTGATTCAATTGCAAAAATAGGTAAAGAATGAAATGATAATTTTTTAAGAATAAAATAAATGAGAAATATAATATAATGCGTATTCTTTAATTTGATTTATTTCTAAATTTTTTTAATGATGATATAATACTAATGTTTAATTGTAAAATATAAATTTATAATAATAAAGAAATAAAAAAACTAAAATATTCATTATTTCTCAATTAACTACTTCTTCTTCTTCTTCTTCTTCTTCATCATCACTATTATTATTTTTTTCAAACCTCGCAAAGGAGCGGAATTCATAGTGGGTGTTTTATTTTTATTAATCAATCTTCTTCTTCTTCTTCTTCTTCTTCTTCTTCTTATTATTATTATTATTATTATTATTATTAT
>JANZXV010000009.1:19867670-19891101 GCA_027576455.1 Erythroxylum roigii
AGGAGGATAATGAGTTTACTTATTTTCCAAAGTTAAGGAATAAGTAAACCCTTAAATTATATATTCTGTATGTTTTTTTTGAAATAAAACAAGGGAATAACCTATTATCAAGAATAGATCATGAATGGAATGATGATTTCAGTCAACCAAACACCCCATAAAGGTGTCTATATCAATATAGAGATTCTTAAAAATATATGATAAATAAATAATATTATAAGAGAATAAAAGATAAAATTTAAAATATAACTATTAAAAAAAGAATCGAATAATTTTTTTTAAATAATATGAAAATTTTGAAACATAAGTAAAAAATTACTTGTCTTTATCCCTTTAACATTAGTTTAGATTTTATAGACATAATTCCTTTGGAATTAACTTCTAAGACAAAACAAGGCATGTTATAGTGGGTGGCACTTATATTTAGCGTTAATTAAAAAATCATAAACTTTACTCAATTTTTCAATTTTAGCTCGAATTTTAAAAAATCATAATTAAATATTCAAACTTTCAATTTTTTTAATTTTAGACCAATATTAGTATCTCTGTTAACGTTGCTGATCAGGCTAGCCACATAAGATAAGCCCTAAACACTTATACATGTCAGACTTAATTTAACTAACTAATTAAGTTTTGTTAAGTTAGTTAAGGAAAATACTTTATTTAAGCTTGTTAAATTTTGTAAAATTGAGCTTAAATAAACTGAGTACAAACAAACCCAAATGAATTTCCATCTTAAAACCAATTGAAAATAGGAGGAGTAACTTACTAGGTTTATGTGCATGCTCAAGGCCATATATTCTTTTCATGCGAGACCAACTCCTACTTATATTTCAACACGCCCCTTTCACATGTGAGCTAATTTAAGGCCTAACTTATGACACAGTCTATTATGTCTAGATGGTAATGGCTAACCCTAGCTCTGATACCATGTCATTGTTTAATGTTTTCAATATTTCATATTTGTTTCAGCAGAGAATAACAAGCAGTAAAGAGGAATAAGCCGAGAGAATTTTGTGTACTTCGTATGATAGGGACCCAAATATCAATATGTAACATGTCAAAAACATGGAAGCAAGAGATGAACTAGAGGGAAAAGAACTTCTACACTGTCATGCTTGAGGACGAACTTGACAAATTTTATTCGACTTAAAAACGATAGGCATACATGCTATATGTTTCATAATAGGATAAGGCATATGACTCATTCTACAATGACACAAATCAACAATATCATGAATAGTACTAACATAATTACAAAGGCTACGATTGGTTCTATCAATAGATTTATTAGAATGAACAGTAGCAACATGAGGAGGAGTACGATCAATATATGTTCAAGACACATAGTAAAGCTCCTTGACTCTTTACCAAGGTCTAGCAACCTATTCATCAAAGGGTCCTGAACATAGTAAGAAGTTGTGGTAAAGATGAGGTTTGATGCAAGTTGTTTAGTGAGTTTGCTGGTTGAAAGTAGGCTGAAATGAAGATCTGGCAGATGGAACACATTTTTAAGAAGTAAATCATCTCTCAACCTGACATCTCCAATATATTCAACTAGTGCTTTAGTGCCATTAGGAATATTGATGTAACAAGGATGAGTAATAGGAGAATATGTAGTAAAAATTTTCAATTGAGGGGTAATGTGATCACTAGCTCCACTATCAACGACCCAAATTGAATTAAGATTTGAAGTCAAGAAACAAAAACTAGTACCTACTAACATGGCAGTAAAAGCATCACATTTCTGTAAACTAGTAAATTCTTAGCAGTAGAAGCGTCATATTTCTTTGAACTAGTAAATTCAGGCTTGTGTTTGCTGAGGAGATCCATTAGTTGGCTGTAGAGATCACTAGGGAGAGAGGTATGATTAGAGTTTGGTGAGTCCTGAAGATTAACATTTTGAGAACTAGAAAATGATTCCATCGTCTAAGTAATAGCAGCAACCCGCTTGTTTTTGTTATGCAGCTTGTTACATTTATCAATGATATGGCCTAGTTTCTTGCAATAGTTGCAAGACACATGTCCCTTGCTATTTGAAGTTTGGAACCTCGAAGGACCTCCTTAAAAAAAACTGCTTGTAATGACCTCCAGTACTTTTTCTGCTGGGTCATTAAGGTTGGGGGATCAAAACATTTATGTTGGTTAGATTCACAAGCTCTCTGCTCGCCTATCAAAGCTAAGGACTCAAAGGGTAAGCTTTGAGAGATTGGTTAAATATTGTTCTGCCTGTCCTCCTGTAAGATTAGATTATATGCCTCATTTGTGGGTGACAAAGGCTTCATCATCAAAATGTTGCCTCGTTCATTCTTATAATCCTTTTCCAATCCCATCAAGAATTTCATGAGTTGTTGATGAGTTTTGTGATTGCTGGTGCAACCTCACATTTGCAGGCAGGAATTTCGATGAGCATAGTATATTCATCTCATAACTTATTGAGTTTAGTGTAGGACTCAGAAATAGAAAGATTATCCTAATTACATGCTGTTATACTTTGCTGCAATTCAAAAATTCTCGTTCCTTCACTATTCTCATATCTTTGTCCAATTCATCCTAAACTTGCTTTGCAGTTGAACAATACAAAAGACAGTCAAAAATGTCTTCATCGACAGACGTTATAATAACCACGATGTCACCATACTATTGCAACGAATCCAATAAGTTAACAAAGGAGAGTCAGAAACAAGTTTGGTACAGGTTCCATCGACAAAACCCAATTTGCTCCTCGCTAGAAGAGAAACTCACATGACTTCTTCTAATTCCCATAATTTTATCTAGTAAGAATCTTGGTTGAGAGCTTATGGTTAGGATGATCAGCATTCGACAAGTAAAATGCATGAGAAGGATCAAGAGTAACCGAAGTTCCAGGGATATTGGAATTTGTTCCAATAGACATCATTTTAGTTTAATAAAAAAAATATGGAATGTATGAGTAATATTAGCAAACAGTGTAGAGACAGAAAAAAAATTGCAGCAAAATTTTGATTGAAAGGTATAATGTACGTTAGATGATTGATGAAGCAAATCAATGCAACGAAAAAATATAAGAGCTAAAACAAAATCAAATTCTTCAAACAAGAAACGAATTAATTTGGTCAAAAGAAGTACCCACAAAAATTGGTAGCTCTGATACCATGTTAAATTTTGTAAAATTAGGTCCAAATAAAGTGAGTACATACAAGTTTAAATGAGATTCCATCCTAAAATCAATTAATGACAGGAGGAGTAACTCACTACGCTTGTATGCATGCTTAAGGTCATATATTCTTTGTATGTGAGATAAACTCTCGCTTATATTTCTACACTAAAACAAAAATCCAAATTAATTTGACCGCTCAATTTGTTCTCTCACCAATCTCGTTCCTTCTCCCTTTTCAATTCATTACATGAGATCAATGAGTCTCGAAGCCCATTGCCAAGTGATATTGATAGTAAAAATGCCACTTTCTTAGATAATATCGATGTTCTATTGACCGAACCCAGGGTGGAAGAAGTAATACAAGCCATAGATGCTGAACAGAGAAAATGCCCCGAGTTGAAAGGCCCAGGTGATGATTCAGAAACTGAGGAAATGTCATATAGATAAGCTTTTTTGAGGAGAAAGTCAATGCTTAAGAATCAACTATTTGAGATTGTTGAAGAGCCTCGAGTCAGCATTCTAGAGCTAGCAGAAGAAAGTACTGGTTGGTTTAGTTTTGCTTGGGTCCTTTGGCACACCAACTACTGCTGAAATCTTACGAGTACCACCTTCAAAAGATTATTGTTTCCTTTCCTCATGATCAGCAATATTAAATATTTAGAGTTTCTGTCTTACATAGTTAACTACGTCAGCAATATTAACAAAAATACTAATATCAGATTAGAACTGAAAAAATGAAAAATAAAATATTTAATTATAATTTTTTAAAATTTAGACTAAGCAAAGTTTATAAGTTCTTTTAATTAACCAAATTGAATTTGAATCCACGTAAAAAGTAGAAGCCCTTCGACAGAGAACAACAGAAAAAAGATGAAATATAAATAATTTCTTTAGATACACTTTCAACTAATCAGAGTGGCGCAGCGGAAGCGTGGTGGGCCCATAACCCACAGGTCCCAGGATCGAAACCTGGCTCTGATAAAGAGTGGCTTCCGAAATTCCATTTTATTCTTTTGACAGATTTTGCAGAAAGGCTCCTTCCTAGTTCAGATCAAACTATCAGTCCGACGGTTGAAGGAAGGAGATCTCGTTTACTATTCTTTCTTAATTTCTCCATATTCCGCGATGAAACACCTTCTAAGTTCTAACACGAAACTCAAAACAGCCATTGTTAAAAAAAAAAAAAAAGTCGGCCATTGTAGTGCACGCCATTGAAGGACCTCAACATCCATTCTTCTCCTGACTTCAAGGTTATAGGTTTCTCAGTGACAGCTTTTTCTTCGATACATACCATGTGGTTGTATTTCATAGCTTTCGACTTCTCCCATGGACTCTATACCACAGTATGTATGCAAAAACAGAATGACAAGTATGAGGCTTATGTAATGCAAATAAAAGGAGAATGGGTTTATTTATATAGCCATATCTCAGCTTTACCAACTTGAGGTAGTGAAAGCATTTTTTATGCTAGTTAAATAAATACTGTTGATGGACGTTCTAAATGTATCTATCCATTCTTTATACTAAAAGGTGCTTATTTAGAAATCTGTATAGGTTTTAGAATGATTTATAGGCCATTGTTCAGATTCATGCTATTTAATCCTCATATTAATTCAAAGTGAGCCTTAAAGCAGTTGATACAATTACTTTTTAAAATTATAAAGTTACGGGTTCAAATCACGAAAATAACTATTTTGTTAAAAATATAAAATAAAGATTGCGTATATCATAACTTTTTTTAGATCCTGCAAAGCGAGAAGTCTTGTGCAACGTATATCGTACCCTCCTCGGACTTTTCCAAAACGAGAAGCCGTAAACTAAATATGTATATATATTAGGCTTAGAGCTTTGAGGGAATAGACTGTAGTCTGAGATCCACACGCACACATGATAAGATCATAAAATATTCACAGGTCTTCGTTTTCTTCTAACCCTATGTTATGGTAAAGCACATGTATCATGGAAAGTCTCTACTAGGTCAGATTCCGTAACAAATTACACGAGAATGTTCCCAAACCTTTCTCTAAAAATCGCTAATACTCTACAATTTACATCGAACCATTCCATCACCCCGAAATACATCAGTTCAGTTGTAACAGGTACGGACTAATATCAGTTCAGTCATCCATTACTGTACTAACTTTTAGCAGTAGGTTTTTGTCATGCCAAAACTAAATAGTTGTTGTCTTCAAACTCGGATGTAGAATAAGATTGGCTTTTTAAGAGTCGTTAGCTAGCAGGTACAGGGTCAGCCCTTGTGTCCAGGAGTTGGTGCAGTTTTGCACCTGCCTTTGAGTTTCTCTCATAAGGCTCGCCCTCTTCCCTGGTGCTTCTTTCGGCAGATGACGAATTACTAACCCTCGAGAGCAGGTTCACCGTGCTGAGTGCTCTTTGCTCATCCATGTTACTTAATGTGCTCCCTTCGGTGTGTCCAACTGATGAATTTTTCAGTTTCTCCTACATTTTTCATAATCAAGAACAAAATCTGTAATTTATAACTGGGAAAATAAAGTTATCTCGTGAAAGAAAAGACTCGGATATATTGGCATACCATTAATGATGCATTTTCCAGTCTCAATTTATCTGATCCCTCGGCGAGTTGATTTATTTTAGACTTAAGTGTTGCATTCTCAGCTGCTAATGATTCAACTTTAAGTGCTAGTTCTTCGGTTTCAGCCTAGAGAGAGACAAACAAGGAACTTGACTTATTTTGTAATCATGTATGCAGCGGGAGTATTGGAATGATACGATCATAGCAGGAACTGAAGTGTCAGTACCTGCTTCCTCAATCTTGATCTTCTTGCAGATTCTCGATTTGATTGTTTTCTTTTCTCCCTCTTGAACTCTCGCTCATTCTTAAAGAAATAAGCAAAAATATCGCAACAAGTAACAAAATGATCAAATTACATTACAAGCGTAACTCAAATTAAGGTAAATTATAAAAATCGAGGTCAGAAACCCACACCTGTATCCAGGCTTCAGACGGCAGCACTTCACAAGTATGTGGAACGCTAGTGGGACTTGACTTAGCAGCACCACTCAAAACTCCATTTCTGAGCTCCAATCCTGTGGTCATGGGAGGTGAAACTACGGGTCCAGTTGGTTTTCCCGACACACCAGATGATCCATTGACATCGCCTGCAGGAAGGCAAGTGCTCTTTGTCTCACTTTTCAAATCACCTGACGATAAGAGAGATGGAATATGAGAAAGAAAAATAAAATATTTGTTAACAGCATCTAAGGCCATATTTCATGGCGGTTCTTGAAAACTTTAACAGGTTTCTATTGAAAATTTTCTTCACTAAATTTCAAAAAGCTCGAGAGCATATTGCATTCAATAATGAAATTATTAAACAATATCACTGTCAGCATAAATTAAGTGGTTGCATGAAAAAAAGTATATCAAAATGAACTGTTCCTCGCAACAAACTAAGACACAATCACTCAATACTTGGTAGTGTCATGTCAAACACACGACAGGAACACATTTGATGCAACTGAAATTTGTGAATTCATACTAGTCAGCTTATACTCGTGAAGAACCAAATCTTTACCAATGGTTGGTGTACAGTGACGGCTCCTTTTCATTGCCTGAAACAAGATAAGCGAGGTTCAGTATTATGATAGCATTATGATTACAGTTTCGGTCATATTGCATATGAACATCATAGACAATCGCTGTCAAAATATGAAAGTCCTACCCCAGCTGTATTCCCCTCACTTCCATCACTGGAGCCTTCAGTCTCCTCACTGTTCAAATGATTAACAAAATCTGTCAGTGTAATCAACCCACTAAAATGATACATGTGAACCATGGACTCGGATATCTAATATATACAACTTTAGAATACAAGAGGTATTCCACTAAAAGTCACACCATTTATTGCCAGAAGATAGCAAAGCAGTAAACACAAGACTGAAGAATGAATAGTAAAGAAAGAGGTCTATAAAAGTGCAATTGCTAGTTGCGAACCTTGGAGACAACCTCTTCTCCCTACCATCACCACTGTCAGTATTACCATTAACATTGCTTATCGACATAGCAAGCCCGTCAAATCCTTTCAACTTCTTCATCAAACCTCTCTCTGTCTTTCCTGGAGATTTTGTCGGTGTTTCTACACTTGGGGGTGTTACAGCCTGCATTTTTGCACCACAATTATATCCAACATCAGCTTCTAAACTCCCACACCATGACGAACAGAATAACTTTTATCTTCCAACGTCAATATAGAACTAATTTTAATTTATTGATATCACATAATACCAATAGTATGCTTGTTGCATTGGTATAAACTGTTGTAAAAGATGTACAGTGAAAAGGATACAATCGGAATCAGAGTTTTACTTACAGCAGCTGACGGTTGAACCCCAGGACCAGGAGGATGCGCTCCCTAGTAGTTAAATAACAATTCCACATAAATATTAGTGAAGGTAATTTTACTTTCCAGTTGAAAATATACACCACCTGTCAGGGGCAAAAAACTGATATTTCCCGCGAATCAATAGTTCAGAATTGAACTGAAAAATTAAGGAAGCTAATACTCACAATTGGGAGTGCTGGATGTCCATAAACTCCCCCATGAGGATAGACAGCATAAGGTGTTCCGTAAGGTGGCATCAAAGGCTGGAAGAACAAAAGGTCAGGATTTCATCCTGAATTTTGCTACTTGATTCATGCCACATAGTGTATGCAACTAACAAGGATGATCATATATTATGATTATGATTCCCCCGTCTTGCAAATTACCTGTGGAGGACCCCACATGTAGGGATGAGGGTTATGTCCAGATGCCAAAGCTGAGTTATAGTATTGTGGAAGCGCAACCCGGGGCCCATAATATGCCTGAAACATGTTATAAAGGAGCTTAAAACACTGATTGGGTAGCGAGAGTTAAAATAAATGTTATTTAGAGAATCGAGAGAAAGTCTCATGCACAAGGTGGATAACCTGCATGGCTGCCCAATCAGGATATGAATAGACATTGGTCTGATCCTGTAATGCAAAAGGATTGACCAAAATTAGAATACGGTATAATTCAACAGTAGCAGTTAATATCCAGTATTCAACGTCTTAACACAAAACAAAAAAAGAAAACCCCAAAGAAGAAGAAATTGTATATCCAATTAGGATGACAGGGAAACAATAAGAATGATCCAATTCTAAGTAATTCTTTCTATTCTCTCGAGTTACCTGAGATGCAGGTGAAGATGACTTTTCCGACTTAGCAGGCTTCCTTTCTTCATTGTCGCTCATGGTCGAGCACCAAGTGTAAATCCTTGACGATGCTGGAGATTAAGTATGAAAATCCAAATTTTACTTCCTTCCTCAAATAAATCCAGTTGCCTGCATCAAGAGTAGCCATGTAAAAGTGACAACTATGGAACAGGTAAAAGCAAAGAAGAAACTGGAATACAGAAATGTGGAATTGAATAGTCAATATTGGATTTTGATACATGAAGTTACTAAAACATCTTCCGAAATATCAGTGACTTCGAACTAGCACAGTGTGCTTGCCGAGTAACACAAGCTAAAGTAGCAGAATCACCAATGGATGAACATATCCCAGCTCATCTTTAGTCAAATTGATTTAAAATTTGGCTTATTCAGGTTTCCGAAACGAGGGAACAAAAAACCAACCTCAAGAAACAACTGTAACTTTAGTTATATTCCTATCATCCAGTAATGATTTTCATTATTGTCGTCCTTTAACCATACAGATATATCATGCTACCCCGATTCAATAGATCCCTTAGCCAGAACTACCCAATTCAACAAGCTTGCAGCCAAGACTAATAACGTTGAACTCTTCCCGCATAAATTCACAAAAGAATTATAACAACTGGATGTCCAACATCACTTCTTAGGTTCGACAAAAATAATGAATAGTGAGATCAAAGCTAATTCTTGTTTGGTTTGCAGATTCCTCATATACCTTTTCTTCCTACCACTCTTTATGTTTGTTTTTTCTCCTCCCTCACAGATCACCGCTGAAGAAAATATTATACTTGTCTAGAATTATTACGAAGATTAAGGGCATTAATGTCTTTACGCCAGGCCAACGGATGACAAGAAAGTGATAGGCAAAAGTGGTATAGGTATACCATCCGGTTTCGAAAAGGCTTTAGCCTTTAGCACATGGTCCTAAGAATTAAAAAAAAAAGTGAAATACCAAATCCACCTTGACCGGGATAATCCCGAAACCTAATGACTGAAATACCCTTGAAATATCAGTTAATCTAGCATTCCATGTTTGGATGCTTTCTTATGATCTCATCTTTACAGTTCCATTAGATTTCATAAGCTCCGTCCATGGTAATGAAACTGGAACTCCTTTCATAAGTTTTGATCATTCATCTCGGTGCTCTCAGGAGAAAAGGTTTCTCCAGAAACAAAAACTTAGTCACTTCCAAATCTACGAAAGACGCATCAGAGCACAAAAGGAATCTAGTAAATGAATCCAGATTTCAGAGTCCTGTCATCTCTGTTAAAATTCGTTTTGAAGTTTAGTCAAACCTTATAATTTCCATGCCCGGGACAAACAAAATTCGCAACTTTCCATCTTTTTCTTCTCAACCAAACACAGCTTGAGAAAATAAAAAATATATGTCTATACACATATGCAACGACTACTTGCTAAACAAAAACATAAAAGAGTAAAACAATACTCCAGATTGGGCATACCTCTTTCTCTTGGCGTTCAAATGAAAAGGAAAATAAGTGTAGACATCGAATGCTTGGATGATTAAAGAAAGCATTCACCTACATTTTGTTTGTATAAAAGAGAGAGCTTCGAAAATGATGATTAGCATTTCTTTTTCCACAGAGAGAGAGAAGGTTGGGAGATAGAAGAAGAAGAAGCAGCAGAAGGGGAACGCCAAGGCGACGTCCAGGTCATCAGACACGTGTCGTATAAGGAAAAGACATACGATACCGTATATACGGTGTAGCGGTGGTTGTTGAGCTGGCCATTTATTTTATTCCGAAGTCACTAGATCATACACGTGTTAGGTGTTAACTGGATCTACGTTTCGGGGAATAGGGTCCGACCTAGTCCACGTGGCTTACGTGGTCTCTTTTAATTTTCAAATTCAAGTACAATGGATAGGCCCTTTGAAATCCGCAAATGGCCACCCGTCGGCCGCCTACTTGTGGTCTTAGTAACGTACGCTAATGCAGTGTCCAATTCAGTTAAAATTAATATAAAAAATTAACCAATTGCGATCAATCTTATTTTTCAGTTTTTTTTAGATTACATTTGGACTAATCCTAAATCTCTAAGACTCTGTCTCAAAAGTTCCAGAGGAGGTAAATCTGGAACTCCAAGATCTCTAAGTCTCACATATTTAATTGGTTAATTGCTGATTGATCATTAACTTTGCTCAGCATCAAGTTCCCAACAGTCTTTGAGTTTCCTGATAGCTTCAACTCTTATGCTGCCGTTGAAAGCAAGACGTTTGTAATTATTTCGATTAAGGAGCTTTGCTCAAGATACTGGAAGATCACCGCCGGAAAAAAAAATTCTTATTTCCCCTCCTTTGCATGTACATGGTTAAACGAACACGATTACACTTTCGTGGATCTCTTGATCTCTCCGCGACGTTACTCATACCATATGCTTCGATGTATATGTTGTAAGGGTGAATGACCTCCGTCCACGTTGCAACCGAAGAAGTCAATACTTTAACTAGAGGCTATCTCCTAGCCGTAGCCGTCCATTCTCAATCGATCAATGCAAAGTCAGTGCTTCCCCCTTATCAGAGGCCCAATTTCAACTCCCACCATAGTTGTTTTAAACTCAAATAATCGAACGGCTAAAGTGCAATCTTTTTGGACGGATCAGATTAAGCCACGACTGAACTCCATGTTAGGGAGGGGAGTGTCGTTGCCATTTGCCAACAAGGCTTTGTAAAGTAAAAGGACAGCTAAACACGTACTAGGAGACGGTCCCCAGCAGGTTTCGCGTATGTCGGTGAAAATGTTGTCAGAACCATGACGTGTCCCGTCAGGATACTCTTATAACCACGGTGGACCCCGCAGGCAGTACAAATAGAGTAGCCACTAACCAGCTCTCACATCACGTCCCCTGCAATTTCGTGAGAAGTTCAATGGACCACGTGTCACTATCACCACTATCTCCACGTGGGAAATACTACATCGTTTCTTTCATTGGTGAAGTCCTTCCTTTCATAGGATAACATTTTTATGCGGTCGATTGATATCAAACTTCCTTTGTTCACATAGACACAGTACTTTTTTTTTTTTAATAAATAGGCAGTAAAAAAGATTATACGACAAGACGTGAAAACAGATTTATGATATATTCTTTAAAAAAATACATAATAATAATTAGTAGAGTATCAAAATAAATAATACCTATATCAAAATATTCAGCATAATTTTCGAGTTAGTCGGTACATTTGCTACTCTCGCAATATATATGACGATGTGCTACCATCCAATTCCGAGCGAGCAATTTATTAATACCTTGAATTATGAGTTTTAAAATATGTGATCAGCTCATCGAGGAAGAAATAAGATTAATTGCTGCTATGGAGTCAACTTCGAGTTTAATCTGGCAGTAACTGAGGTTTCACGCGAGCATGAGTTCTGTATAAACTTCCCAGAGTTTGACAGACACCGATGAGCACCAGTTGAGATTCTGAACGAAACCTCCAATCCAATTACTTGTACTATCACGGAGGATGCCTTCAACTGTAACTAATAAGGCGGAACATTTACTTGAGCCATCTGTAATGTGACAGAGCCAGAAATTTAATATAGGAGGGCTCAAATATTTATTTTTTAAAATTTTATGAGGCTCAGTACACTACCTCAGTGTCTGTATTAAACTTGACCCACCTACCATTTAAATTAAGGTATGGTAACTTAAAGATTTCGTGTACTTATAAGTCTCATTGTGGGAGATCCCCTTACAATAAAGTTGAACCGCATGGTTAGGTGGGTGAATTTGAGCTTTCAAGGATAAAAGCTGAAAGTAGCGTGTCCGTAACTCCATTTCCATCATCTCTTCTATATTAAAAGCAAGCATGTGTTTCAGTGACTGGGCCTAGTGGGGTGTGACGTCAGTCTCAGACGCCACGTAGGAGAGACATCTCTACCGTTGATTAGTTGTCAGTATCGACGATGATGCGCGATTCGCGGCCGGCCTAAAAAGCGACTTCCGAGTTGCGATTGCAGTGATCGGACGTGGCGACCAATATTTTCCCCGACACGCTGACGTGGCTAGCTGTCACATTAAGATGGCGGGCCGCAATTTACGTGGACTTCAACCAAATTTATAAGTTCGCCAGCAGGATTGAATTTTCAGGTTATCCCATTTGGATATTATTTTGTTGACGACAATGCCCCTTAGAGCCGTATTGTTTGAACTCGGTGTCCCTAAAATGCTTTATGGCTGTCACACGGTCACATCTCGGGGGGAGTAGGTGAGGTGCAGGCGTGTAGCTAACGAGACCATACCCTTTGGGCCTTTGTTTTTAGACTTGGATATTTTGTTACAAGTTAATGGATGTGATGTCGCCCTCTAAGCCCATATGTGTGATGTCACCCTTCGGTGTTTGTAACTGGAATCAGCCCTTTTTCACTGAATACCAAATGATGGAATTTGAGATCATTTGTAAGCAGCCTAAATCCTACATCCTACATTCAAGAAGAAGCTTTCTTTACGAGCATTCTTCCAGCTATCCTGAAGTCCCTTAAAGTTATTTTCTAATTGTGTTAGTCTTGTATCTAGCATGTTCGATTAAGATTGACTTGGTGAAGTAGAATAATCAAGATTTTGAAACCTGAATCGGACGTCGAACCGGGGATTTTATTGGTCACCAATTCGATCGGTTCGATCATCGGTCGAATCGGTGTGATGTTATAATTACGCAATAATTATATATAATATTAGTAATATTAAAAAAATAGAAAAATATATAAAATAATATAAATTTCTATACTTCTGTTAGATTTCTAGAGAAAAGGTGGGTTTTATTTTTGAAAGAATTAAAAGCACATAAAAGAAAAAAGCAAAATAAAAAAATTCATTAAACTAGTAACCAACCGGTTCGACCAGTTCTGATTTAACCGGTCAATTGACCGGTTCTTACCGATTCGCACTAATTCAATTAAAAGATTAATTTTTAGGGATTACTCGGATCAGTTAGCCGACCGATCACCGGTCAAACCGACCGGTCCGATTCGAGTTTTAAAATGGAGAGAATAATACTCAAATACCGCAAGATTGGTCAGTAAAAAGCCCAAGTTCGCGATAAAGTGCTAACCCAAATTGTTGGAACTATTATGCTGAGGGACTACAATAAAGTGCTAACGAAAGGTTCTTCAATGGCAGTGCTTATGAATTCTCTTCATCAGCTTTTCCAAAAACAGAGACCACAACCTTGAAAGAGTATGTCAAAATTACAATCTCTAACCCAGAAAGGAAAACAAGCAAAAAGATGACAAGGAAAAAAAGGAAGAACTAATAAAGGTTAGCATACAAGTCAAGGAGCATTCCCAAACTCGAGAGATGGTTGGGTTCTTGTCATTGATGCAGAAGGCATTTTACTTCTTCCAATCCAAGTCATAACGAGGGGCACACCTCTCTCAGAAGCTCCCTCCATATCTTTCATGATCTTACTTCTTACTAGCTTTAATGATGTGACCAAAATCAGACCCAACAAAAGCAGCCCAACAACTCCTGTTACACATCCAACAACCCACCTTATCCAGTCCTTGTCTCCCTTCTTTTCAGGCAATGGAACAACGACTGCAAAATGCCCATCACCTTCTGTGAAACAAAACATCTCTTTAGTTATGTTCCTGAATTGGACCAACCCACCTTGCGCAAATTTCACACATTTCGGCTTGCCTTTGTAACCATCTGTTGTCGCGGTCCGAGTTAAGTTAACCAAAATGGGTTCACCCATTGCTGAAAGTCTGAGAGTTTCATTGCCTAAAAGCAACGAATTTGAAGCATCGTAAGCTGAGAAACCAACAACTGGACTAACAAAAGAATAACCAGGCACGTGATAGTAACAAGAAGACAAATTTCCCAGGTTTTGGTACACTATAGCAAGTCTCTTCACATATGGGAACGCAACAACTCCTGGTGGAAAGTAGAAGGAACTGAATTTGGCTCCCTTTTCCCTGAGATTCCCGCTCCTAACTCTAACAGCTGAGATGTTCATGCCAGTGAAATTTGATGGGAGGTGAACGTCGAATAGAATACCTGTACGATGATGTACTAGTTCTTTCATGGTGTATTCCTGAAACACTGCATCTAGGGACTCAGGATCCATATTGCTGTCTGAGCCATAAACTCCATGCGACAACATTAATATCACAGAAAGAATCGAGTAGACGATGTGCAACCTTCCGTCCCAACCCATCAGGATTGTCACCGAGACCCTTCTCATGGTTTACATGTTTCTTAACCACAGGAACGGAGCTCATCAATGCACGCATGCCATTGAAAGAATGGATGTATACTCCAAAAGCGATCGAGGGTCAGCGCTCTTTTTCTGTTGTATGAATCAAAAAATGGGATTAACGAGAGTCGCCTCTTCAAATCCCTGGAAAAGAAGGATTGCCGATTCTTAACCAGTCAAGCAAAATGGAGGGGCACAAAATTCCAGAATTCTTCAAAAGAAATATGATGGAGAAGTTGTACCAAAATCGCCACAAAAAGGAAAAATTGCTGGAGATCAAACCAGTTTTGTCATGAAATCATAGCAATTTAGTAGGAACAAAAACAGATCTCGGCTGAAGAAAAAAGGGTATAAGGGAATATGAGTCACAAAGAGAAGTGGCAAACTGCCAATGGCTTCGATGTTGTGGGAAGCCAAGCCAATCAGACTGGCACCCGAAACCTACTTTAACCAGTTAATGTTGTCCTGATATGTCCCAAGTTCTGTAACATTTAGCTTTGTGACTTCCTATACTCAATTTGGGACAAACAATGACAACGAAGCAGTGGAGTAGCTGTTGTTCAGAGGTCCCAAAATGACGGAAGTTCCTGTACTGCTGCTTAGTCCAAAAATAGACATTTGGTTATGTTCTTAGGCTAAAAAAAAACTAGTCTGTTTCGAAAGAAACTTCCTCAAAACTGAGTCTTTAGGGCACTTCCATTGTTTGCTAACGTCCTTATCTCAAATTGCACCTCAAATATTACTTTTCCTTTTGTTTCTTAGCGTATTAATTACAATTTTGTGTTCATGCAAAGTTATTAAATATATATGTACATTTTTAATAAGAAGAAGAGATGTCTTGTGTACTAAACAGGTCCTTGTAAATCTCATGGAGCAAGAGCCTTCTTACATAACATAACTGCAAATGTTTTGTCGTACGTTTCAATACAGGTGGACGAAAGGGCGGGATTCTCCATCTAATATTATGTTGTCTTATTCTAATATTCTGTTCCATGAATCTCAGTCAATCATTTATACGGGTCTCGTGTTTATTTATGCGGGACTCACATAAATGAATGGTTGAGATTCAGGGGACAGAATAAGATATCATAATATTAGACAAAGGATCCGACCGTCAATAGTTTCGTCAACATAAGAAAATGAGAAGAGGGACACTGGATCGGTCTATTTCTATTAACCCATTGAGCCCCGGCCCAGTCAACTCAGGTCTCTCAGCATATCCGAGCCCATTATGCAGTGACTAGTGAGAGGTAGAGGACGGCTCAAACGTGGATTTCAGATAGGGAAATGAACCAATCAGGAAGATTGCCACCTCCACGTGTCACCGTCACAACCAATGTCTTAAACTTCAGTACGCAAAAGGATAAAATTTGAAAAATATAGTATGAAAAAAATACTGCGGAAAGCTCAGCAGTCAGCAGAGAAGAAAATTTTGGAGTAAGCACTCCCGAGTCAAAGGCGAAGTTGAGAGACTCAAAGCGTCTGGGCAGCCACTCACTGAAATCCAATGGCAGCGACGGCTTATGCGGCGGTGACATCCTCATCAGTCACGGTGTTGTCGCCACGTGTCCCCACCTCCACCGCAATTGTTCGCTGCTCTGCGTTATCTTATCTCCGACCTCGCTTGCCCAGCCAGTCGTTTCCATCTTCTATCAAGCAAGTCTCAGGTAGCCTTCCATGTTCCGACATTATTGTAATCGGAGTTTTAGGAAACATGAACAAGAAAGACAAACCTGGAAATCTCGGTTTTCTCAAAGACGAACAAGAACAGCGTTTTTGTGTGTGTGTGTGTGTGTGTGTGTTTTTCTTTTTTTTTTAAGGTCTTTTTAACTAATATTTTTGTTTATCAATATGTTGTTTTAGCCTTTAAGAAATGCTTTAGAAGAGATTGTCTTTGTTTGGATGTAAGAAAATTTTAAGTTCTTGTTATGGTAATGTTGAGATTTATCAGACAATGGACATAGAAACAAGATATTATTCTGTCTGATTCACCTAAGTGATCATATTACCAATATATTGGAGATAATTTGACATTTACCCTTTCAATGCGTGCATTGAAGCTCTAACTTGTTTGACCATTGCTTTTGTGAATTGAGCTTAAATACGTGAATTGACTTTCCATTTCGTGCAGATGCCCGTAGATCTTCTTCTTTCTTGATCAGAGCCACAGAAGAGTCTAGTCCTGTTGATGCCGGTGAGCTTTTCACAGACCTCAAGGAAAAGGTATGAACCTAAGCAGATTCTCGGTAGCTTCCCATACTTGTAATACCCTTACCCTTTACCTGTAAATACGAAATCATGAATCTAAATTGGCTTCATTTATCAAAATCCAGTGGGATGCAGTTGAGAACAAATCCACTGTCATTCTGTATGGAGGTGGGGCAATAGTTGCTGTTTGGTTATCGTCAATTGTTGTTAGCGCAATCAACTCTGTACCTCTGGTAGGTGATAAGTTCCAAGTAAATACGAGTCACATAAATGCTTTCCCTGTTCTTAATTCAATTGTGCTTATTTATATCTGTCTCCAGCTTCCAAAGATCATGGAGTTGGTTGGCCTTGGTTACACTGGCTGGTTTGTCTACAGATACCTTCTCTTCAAGGTAAGAAACTCATTTGATCAACTCTCAAGTCCTGGTCTCCAATACTGAATTTGTGATGCTTGAGTATACCATAAATAGCATACGTAGGAAAAGCACTTCATTCCACTTTGATTTCTGGAGATTGGAAGTTATAGAGTACTGCATAAAGCTCAACATCTAAAAACATATAGAACTTTGAGATTGACCTATAGATATCTACTCTGTATTTAGGAGAAATTGAAGATAAGGATCAGACATTTTGGGTGGTTTTGTGATATCTGACAATATATATCACTAATAAATTGTGTAATCCCTCTTTCAGTCACGCAGAAAAGAGCTTGCCTCAGATATTGAAGCACTAAAGAAAAAGATAGCTGGAACCGAGTAGACCTACAATGGTTGGTAGGCAAATTTGTCCTGAATCTTCACTTGTTTTGTTTTGGGATTCTACATCCATTGTGTAATGACATGTTCGTATTCTCTGTTGAAAGTTAGAACTCTGCTCCGTTTTGGTAATTGTATCCCCCATATATAATAGCTATGTACTCGTAATCTTGTTCTACCCACTGCAGTATTGTTCAGCAATCTACGAGCATTCTCAAGATGAATAAACAGCAATTTTTAAATATATTTTCTTTTCCAAAATTATTGAATAATCTATAGTAGGTATTGTATAAACCGGAGAATACACATGATAATCTAAATTTTATATAATTCAAACAAAGTACTTAAACGAACTAATAATTTAAAGTTAAAATAACAAATTCGATTTAAATGACGTTCTCAAGCTTCAACTTCTAATCAATCATCCTTTAGGATGAAGTAAATAATGGTCTTCCTTAAAGCATGTAGTGGAAGTTCTCAACCATTAGCATTTTCTTTCTTAAACCAGTGCCTTCTTAGCAAGGTTACGAAAGGCAGTATAGAGAAACAGCAGAACTAAATAGCTACATTTGTGTAAAAGGTATACACATAGATGCAGTCCAATAGCATATGCTGGATGGTTCTGAAATTACAATTTAATGGCCAGCCAGTAAAACAAGCCCATACAACCTTCCAAGGATGTGGTTCCACATGTACACCCCCCTTAAGCATTTCCAAGCATAGTTCAGGCCGAAACAAGTAGGGGACATTTCAGTAGTAGCTCAGTGGAGGGCGCTCCCTTATTACAGTACATACATGATTAGACTTGAATAGAAAGCCAAAAGGCGTAGAAATCTACCCTAGGGAACTTGCTTCGAAGAGTGTCAGTGCCTAATGGGGAGGTCAGGTCGAATGGTGAGCTCGGCTCTAAGATGCAGGACCCCATTTATAAAATAGAGACTGTCGTCAGCCATGAATGAAGTCCAATGCATGGCGAACAAGTTTCTATAGCCAACTGCTTTGCCCCCAGTGAAGGTGTAGTTGCCTTTATATTTACTAATAAATTCTTCTGTTGGCTTCGACCTTGCTGCAAATTCATAGTCCACTGCAAAACTCACTGAACCTTTTTCCTGCATCCCCAAAAACAATCCAAAACAATGGAAAGAGCTCTGCTGGTCCATGTTGCAATGTGCTGACAAGAAGAACCCTTGCCCACCCAGGTGGAATGCTTGAGAATACACCCGTCCACATGGAAACAGATTTGCGCACTCATCCCGCTTCAAGTCCAGGTACACAACACACTGTTGCCTTGGTAATTCAAATTCTACCACTTTTACAGGCCTATACTTATAGGCACGCTCCACAAAACGTCGATTCAAGGCTGCAGATTCCTCTGCTGCCAGGGTTCGTTGTCTGTGTGGAGCCTCGGCCTTGAAAAACAAAGCCTCAAGCACAAGTTTAGATGCAACATCATGATCAAAATCGCTACAAGTTAACACCTTCTTGAGCTTGCGACAAGTCATGTAGGGAAAACGAATGAAACGAGCTAGGCATGAACCCAGTACTTCACGTCGCTCCTCCAGCCTTGGGTACTGACATCGAGCCCATTTTAAAACAAAGTCATATACAGCATCTTCAGAGGCAACTTGCAGGTCATCGCTGGATAATATTGCCTCAATTCCAGCTAAAGGCAATGCCATCACCTCTTCTTGGGCCCTGATCATTAGTAACAACAAAAAAATGAGCATCACCAAAAGAATTTCATTCATAGAATTCAAGTGCAAGCGCAGCTGAAGATTCTTTTATCTTCTCAAATGTCATTAGCATCATCATCCTTTATAACAATAAAGGACCAGTCCAAACTACTCATAATAAGCCCTTGACAAGGACTGCTAGGCGTTACATGACGATGAGGAGATGAAAGAATTCTGACTCTGATGCATTGACCAATGAGAAAGATTTAACCAAAGCAAAATGGAAATCAAAAGACACTTACTTGGTCATGTCCTTATAACGGGCTGCAAGATACTGCTTAGCAGCATCAGTCAATGGCTGAACTGCTTCAGCCATTAACACACTGGAAGGAAGCTCCAGATAAAGTAAAGCAGACTCTGGTGTCATAGGCATGTTCCTCAATAATCTGCTGCAATACCTCATGCATGAAGCAACCTCAAACTTGTCAGCAGCCATTAGTACATCAAGCAATCCAGTAGCTGTTGTAGTTGACAAGGTATTGCTGTACATGAAATTCAAAAGCTCCATGAGGGCGGCTTCCTCTGTTTCAGGACAAGATAACATTAAAACATAGTGAGAAATTTTTAATCTCAATATTCAGTCTAATCTTTATATCAGAACTGGAAAGCCCATTTTGGAATAATTTTTTGGAACAAGGAGAATTTGTATGATGATCTTAATGATATACAGGTGTAATGAGCGCTAAAGCTAAAAAATAGACAAAGAAGAAAACCACAGTAAATTATCAAAAACCATTATTGTTCCATAAATAACAGGTTTCCCAATATTAACTAGTAAGACAATTAAAGTACAGATTTCTCTATGGACTGATGAATAATAGTATCTGTAACAAAAATGATGAAAATGTTGCATACCATTTGCATTAATTCTAAGTGTAACATGTCGTTGCTCCGACTCTCTCATCCCATTTGAGAATAGCTACACAAATGCAATAAAGGAGTCAATCAGTAAGTTTCTTACGGGAAAGATCTAATGACTTTGCTTATGAGTCGAAAAAAGGATGCAAATCAATTCTGACCTTATAGAAAAATGGACTTTTGGCAGCTAAAATAGGCGAGCTAATGTGTAATGTTACAACTCTGACAACTGTAGAACAGTCGTTCCATTTTGGCTCACTGCCATCTGCAGCTTCATCACCTGTCGGGGTACCCAAAAAGAAAATAAATAAATTAAATAAGCCAATCTAAAAGCTCTGGGTAATTTGAAGAACAAACAGCGAATCAATGACGGAATTCCTTTAGAAACAAAATTAAAATGGTTTTCTCAGAGATGACGAGACTATGATACATAAGAGGTAACTGTTGTCCTATTAAATTCACTGGGGATAAAAAAGAAAGAGTTCAAACTAAAGAACTTTATTTGCTCCCCCCACAATCTCAAGTATGCCTTTTTGTGTCCCTTCAAGATGAAAGCATTATGAATTGACGATGATTTCCAAGGTTTCTATCTGAGTATCTAGATAATAGTGTTCCACCGTACGTCCCTATCATGAATGTAGGATATTATATAGAAGCTCCAGCTGTAGGCCACAACAAAACTTGTCTGAAGATTTTTGTGTGTCAAAGTTTTAAATCAATATCTAGGTTAAAGAACTCAGGGTACCCGAAGGAAACTCTTCTATCATTGCCTCTGGTTCCTCATCTTGATTCTCACTACCAACACAGTCATCCATATCAGGTTGGTTGCAAGTTAAGATCTGCTCCTCTGCACCTATAGACAGATCTGCTGCAGCTGAACCCCATTACAAACATTCATTAACATCATAAAAGCCTTGGGAAGAAAAACCAAGCCTACAAGTAGAAAGGAAAAAAACACATGGAAATGCTGATATATATTACACAACAAATACCACAAGATATAGAGTAAATTAAGATGAATATATGCATTTTTTGCAAAACAAATTTATAAAGGAAAAGGCATTCCTTTCTCAGTACAACGACTTCAAAATTCACTGGGATAGATCTCCGAAATAATTAATTAGCTATCTGATCCACCCGCCAGTATGAGACAGGAAAGGAAATTAAACAATTTCCATTAAAAAACAATTAAAGTTCAAGCTACATCTAACCCTATTTTCTGGACATTTCGGTCTCTCAAAATTTTATATTACGTAGTCAAACTACATTACAAGAACTCTTCTTAACATTCCCATTTCATGCTCTAATTTTATTATGTCCCAAAGAGTGAGCTAGAAATTGTTATCCACAAAGTAAGAAAATTTCCAAAATTTGTGAAGAAAAACACTAAAAAGATATAACGTTGAGAAGGGAACACAAACCATTATCCTTCTTGATATCCTCTCTCCGTCGCTTACGGTGGCGAGCCCAGTCAGCGATGCTAGTGCACCCATCGCCGTCGGGTCTGTCATCGGCCGACCCGCCCATAATCTCAATCTGAAGAAGCCGGTCGGAGAAATTACTATCATTAAAAGCGAACCTAAAATCCCCATCCGAAGCAGAGCCCGCACGCGAATCATCAGCATCCATCTCCGTTCTCGGGTCGAACAGATCCGTGTTGGAATTTCTCATGGATCCCCTCTCTCCCCCGCTCTCACTGCAAAACAAGAACAAAAGTGAACAAACAGAATTGAAAGAAGAAAAAGCGAAACCCTAACATTTTGCAAAGTGGGCGAGCTGACCTGGCGACTATCCAACACGCGACAGGGAGGGAGCGTGGAGATCTTGGGGTCGAGTCGAGCAATTTAGATCCTATCCTCGGAGCCGCGTTTTGAGAGTTGGAGCTCCGAGAACACGGTGATTAAATAAAACAACAGAACGTAACAGAAGTGGTTTGATTTGTTCGAATTGATTGTTACACAACAAAGTCAGCTGTAGCTGTGGACTAGGACTTTGCATTTTATGTTCTAATTATCAACGTATTTTAGTGGTTGCTGTTTATTAGCTTACCTTACCTGTCTGTCTTTAGGTTTGGTTGGTATTTCAGTTGAGGCATGATATGATTCGATTCGAAGTTGAATCAACCCAACAGTTCCTAATTTTTAAGTCTTTTCTTAAAATTAAAATTTAAATAATACTACTTTTTAATAACTAAAAATTTTAATTTTAAATTAATTAATCAAAACGATTATGGAATACAGATCCACTCACATGGGAAAAGCAAACGGTAGGTCAAATACTTTGGCCAAAGACTGTGGGGGTGCTTGTTTGGTGGGTATGAAAGGAAGGGGATGGGTATAGAATAAAAGGTTAAGTTTAGTAAGGGACTTTGATTATAAGGTCATTATTTTGATTACCCTTTTTTTGGGTAATACTCAATTCCTCTTCTAATCTAGAGGAATGGGTATCATTGTTTTGTAAAGGTGTGTTTATTATAATTAATTAAAATATAACTAATTAAAATATAATTATTAATTAATTAAAATATAGTAATTTATTAATTAATTATAATATAAGTAATTAAAATATTATTAATAATTAATTAACTACAAGATAATTAATTAAAATATAATTCATTCATTAATTAAAATATTGTAATTAATTATTTAAAATATAATTAATTAGTTAAAATATAACTATTCATTAATAAAATTATTAATCAATTAAAATATTGTTATTCATTAATTAATTACAATATAGTTAATTAAAATATAATTAATTAGTTAAAATATAACTATTCATTAATAAAATTATTAATCAATTAAAACACTTTTCGGCAGCCAGAGAATGAATATGACATGATCTACTGTAGAAATAAAAAGGAAATTAATTGCGCAGCAAGGGTGATGATGCGTTGACCAGCGGCAGCCAACAAGAGAGGGATGTTATGCGATGATACTGTTTGAAGTAAAAAGAAAATAAAGAAGAAATCAAGATGTGAACAGCTGCAGAACAAGAGGACGCGCGTCAGCCAAGGGAAGGAAGGTAATATGCGTTAATTGACTGAATAATAAACAAACAAAAGAAAACCCATATGCGGCAATCTAAGGGAAAAACGACGACGGTCTGTTGGTTAACGCAGGCAAAATAATAAATCAACGAAAATCAACGAAATTCCGGCAATCTAATAAGACAAGAAGAATAAAAAATCTAACCTAACCTAAAACCTAATCTAATCTCCGACTCCCCTCTTTTCTAAACCTAATACATGTATTTATAAAAGTGCGGCAACAACTCAAATGTCCTATTTGATGTGAATCTCT
>JANZXV010000009.1:19971747-19987552 GCA_027576455.1 Erythroxylum roigii
CATAAAAATAAAAAATAATTTTAATTTTAATTATATTTTATTTGTAATAAAAATTATTTATGCATATAAAAATTATTTAAAGTATATTAAACAATATATAAAACATAATATATTAATTATTATATAATTTTAAACAATATGAAACATAAATGAAAATATATCTAACTAAATCTTTTATATAGATTATAATATAAGTAAAATGAATATTAAAAATAAATATTAAAATATAAAAAACCAAAAAATATTATATAATTCTCAAAATAAACGTGAAGATAAGTTTGTGGGTATTGTGGAAATTATGTGTAAAACATAAGAATAAAAGAGACTAAAAAATATGCTCATTAATTGATCTGAAAAATCTACTGAAAAAGTACTTTTTTAAGAAGCTCCAAATTTAAGCTTCTTAAAAAACTGTATTTTAGCTGCCAAAAAAATTATATCTATTAAAAAAGTATTTTTTCATTTTATAGCCAAAAACTCATTTTTCTTAAAAAAAACTTTTGCGATAAAAAAAGAACTTATTCACTGTCTAAAAGTTCAATCAAACAGGTAATTTTTGCGGTTAAAAAAAAAATATTTATTCACCTCCCCAAAGTTAAACCATAATTAAGCAGAGATGAGAGTGGACGCTTTGGATTCAATCTTGGCAATTTCGTCTTTTCCAAACCAAATGTTAGTTTAATTAGTTTTGTGCTTTGTCCAGTGAAGTACGTCAACCACCAAAATAAGTTCCTTTATTTTTTCTTCTATTCCAGTCATTTTCACTTCATATCAACTCCAAAATCACTTCTTAGAATCGCTTCTACTTCACTCTCCCTCCTCTCTCTTTTCGTCTGTGGCTTAGCTATCCAACTATAACCTAACTTCATATCTACCCATTTATAAATCCATGTTAAACTGAACCAGATCGATATTATACAACTTGAATTGAAATTCATATACCCTTTGGGTTTTGATTACTTAATTCTGTGAAAAGACAAGTTCTTTGAAGCTTAGAGGTATGGAAATAGAGCAGAGTGCACCGGTCAACCGTGCTTTGACCTATGATGAAGTGTCCATGGAACGTAGCAAAAACTTCGTCAAAGCCCTGCAGGTACTTCTGGGATCTGATCTGCTACTGTCGTTTTCTTATTCGGTTGATCTGCTTAGGGGGTCTTATTGTTTCTTAAGTAGTCAATGACCAAATTTGAAATATAGGAGCTCAAGAACTTGAGGCCTCAACTGTATTCTGCGGCGGAGTACTGTGAGAAGTCTTACCTGCACAGCGAACAGAAACAGATGTAAGTGATTTCTTATGACTTGATGCAATTACCTCTTGGCATGGTTTTGTTTATTCTTTGATTGGATTAGGGTATAAACTTGTCATTCAGTTGGATACTGTCTGGAATAAAATCTGTGAGTTTCAAATTAAGTGATTGAATACCTTTCTTGAAAGCCACGTTGTCTACGTTAAGAATAATTCTAAGACTAAGCACTAAGTTGCTACTGGTCAGGACATGGGCTGCGAGAACTCTGTGGAAAGAAAAATTCTCACTCTGTATTTTGTGGTTATGTTCTGGGTTTTGGGTACTTGGTGTTTTGGTTTTTGGAAGACATTGTTTACCTTCTTTGTTAACGTGGAATTTTGCATCTGTTGACTTCTCTTGTTTGGTAATTCTTTAAATTTCTATGGATTAGGGTATTGGACAACCTGAAAGATTATGCCGTTCGAGCCCTTGTAAATGCTGTTGATCACCTTGGCACTGTGGCTTACAAGTTAACTGACCTGCTTCAGCAACAAACAGTGGATATTTCAACCATGGAGCTAAAGGTTTCTTGTCTAAATCAGGTAAAATTTCCTGTGTCTGTAAGCACGAATTCCTTTTCATTGGACTGGGCAGCGAGTGAATCAACATCAAAACTGATTCTGTTTGCCAATGTCAGCAAATACTCACTTGCCAAATGTATACGGACAAGGAAGGTCTTAGGCAGCAGCAGTTGTTGGCTATTATTCCTAGACATCACAAGCATTATGTTTTGCCAAGTAAGACCGATTTGTTTGGTTTTTTCTGGAAGTGATTCAGTGTATACCTTATTTCCTCCATCTGATTTTGATTTATCCCCTGTCTGTGTTAGATTCTGTCAATAAGAAGGTACACTTTAGCCCAGTCATACAAACTGATGCAAGGCAAACTCACTTTCAAGCTAGATCTCGTCTTCAGCCTTCAGGTTTGTGGGTGTACTGTGGTTGCACTCTATCCTTTGGTTTCCTGTGATTAGTCCACAAAACCACCTTTGCTTTCTCATTGGTTACTAGGGAACTTTACTTATAGGAGTATTCTGTGTCAGGTTCCCCTGCAGCAAAGACCCTCTCTTGGCACTTGGCTTCAGAAACCAAATCTAGTTTGAAAGGGAGTAGGTTCGTTGTTGAATTTCTTAATTTAATTCTTCTTTTCTCAGCTAGAGCATATCTCTTGCTGTTAAGCATCTTCTGGAAGAAGGTGTGTGTATTTGACATATGTTTATCATGCAGCAATGAAGATTCAAAAACTTCTGGGAACTCTTCTGTGGCTTTTCAACTCTTAGGTATGTGAAAAAATTAAAATGACATTGCACGATAAAATAAAATTTACTAAGATGGTTGCAATTTGTTAGTAATTGGAGCTCTTGTTCTCACAGATAAAGAGGAGAGTGCAAGGATAAAATCCACAGGAGCCCCTGCTCAGCTAATTAGCGGAGGTCATGCATCAAATGCCATTATGCAAACATTTGGTGTCCCCCACAGGGTAATTTCAAAATCAGCAAGGACACAGACTTGTCCATCATTCTTCTAATATGCATAATTTTTCTTGGAAGGTTTATAATTTTCATAATTGATAATTGATCCATGTATTGGATGTGGCTTTTCTTTTTGTAATAATCTTGAATTTTTCATCTGTGTTAGTTTTTGGGGGAAAACCATTCCATTGAGCGAGTTTCATAATTGCTGTCAAGTTTTCATCTTTCATTATACTATCTTTAGAGCTCAATACTTGAGGGTCTTGCATAATAATGAAGCACATGTAAATTAGGTATACATTGTAAGTTTATTCCTGAAAACTTTTGTTGGCTAAATTATGCCTCTGGCAATGACTCTAAATTCTGAGAGGCCCCTGCTACGTCTATTTGGCAAATCATTCTGCCTGCTTCAGTTAACAAGACTGCAAAGATTTCCAGATTTTCGTTGACCTGGATGATTGTCATGAAAAATTTCTATCTTTTTTAGGCTATAAACTACCTATTTCACTTCTAAGGATACTCATAATGGCAGATTGTAATCTGAATGGTTGGAGGCATGGACTGAAAGAAGTTGTATAAATTGTGTTCCGACTGATGTGTAATCTACAAACATTCATTGCTTTGATCATTGTTAAATGAAAAGAAGGGGATGACAGGAAATATGTCACACAGTTGATCAGTATGTGCTGACAAATCTCTGTAGACCAACGATTTTACAAGGGAATGTGATGTGAATTTTGATGTTTAAGAAAATCTTGTTCCTCTTATCCCTGAAAGTTTGTAGTGACCACGTCTTAGAGATATGTTGGATTTAACATTCTTGACTGAATGACTCGGTTTTGGTGTCTATTGACCATTTGACTCACAAAGAAGTAGGATCATGGAAAGTAAAGTGTATATAAGTTGATGAGATGATTCAATTATCACTTAACATGGCCATAAGTTGGCAAATTCAGGGTGCACAGAGCTTTGCTGCTGGAAATCATGCATAAATGTTGACTTAAAGCATCATAGATTATACTTGTCCATGTACTAGGTTATACTTGTGTACCTATTTAGGCAATGACTTGCTTATAGGTTACTCAACCAGGCTCAGATATCACATAAAAAGTTCAGAACTTGGATATTTATTGCTAGTCTACCAAGTTACTCAACATCATCAACATGAAATGCATCCAAACTTCTTATCTATTGTAAATTACAATATTCTTTGCTTTGTTTGGATTAATTAGTTTTTCTTCTGGTCAACGTATATTGATGTTCTATACTACCTCAATATCAGCTGATACTATCGTGGTCAAGGAAAGAAAACTTAACAAACAGTTTCTGTGCAGGAACTGCTGGACAGTTCTAAACCGTTGACGGCATTCAGGTCGTTTGATAACCCAAGGCGTGAAATTGTGCGAGCTCCTGTTCGTAGTAAAAGCATGATATCAGCATTATTTGTTAAACAGAAAACATCAAAGCTGAAAGCTGCTCCTGTCTCATGAATCCTAACAAAACAAATCGCATATGCTGACTTTCTGACCTCCACTGTTATGATATGGAGTTCCCAGTAAATGTCTCCCATGCTTGTGATGTGAGTACTTTTCTTAGTAACTAGTTAGTCAAATTGCTTGAAATTGTATTTTGTTTCAGTTCCTTTCATTTGGGTTTAATAATGAGCATTTTGTAAATATAAAAATCGTAATGAAGATACTCAACTTAACATGCTAGATAAACATTGGTCTGGCCACTCGCTTGTGTTGCTAATGTGGATAAAGAACTAAGAGCTAACATGATACACCATGCCTGGAAAACCATGTTGCAGGCTAGCATTTTCTTGTGATCAGTTTCCTGATGGTTTTGACTCATTATAATGTTAATGCTGGGCACTTTTTCCCTTTTTTTTTTTTCCATCTTTTGAACCGGTTAATATTCAGAGTTTTTTTTTTCTCTCTTCACACCTGCAAGTGATTTGAATATGCCTTTTTCACTTTCTCCAAGCTTTTGATTGCCCCATCAGCATTTAACTCGTTAGAACAACCGTATGAAGAAGTAAGTTAGTCAGTGGCCCACTTGTCTGAACAGAAGACATGTAATGCATGTGCGGAATGTGGTGTGCCCATGTCCAACTGGGTTGTTGATGGTACTCTATTTTGAGGTTGTCAATGGCAGGTTGTGTGTTACAACCATGGCGCCAAGTAATTACTTGCTAGTTTGATTCATCTTATTCCCGACCCCCAATGTTAAATCCATTAAAAGAACCACCAAAGTAGCTTCACTCAATTATAACTTTGTGGATTAGATTACAAATATCATGCGTTGCCTCTTTGGAAGTGGCTTAACTGATACTGGACTCTCAAGAAAATTGTATTAGTGACGATAAAAATCTTTAATTTTGTAAGAGATATATCTCTTCTTGCCTCAAAAGAAAAAAGATATATATCTTTTCTAGTTTATAATTTTAATAAAATAGATGATATTAATTATTTTAATATGATACACGCCAGATATGAGGGGTACAGATCTTCTGTACCTATTTTTGTGTACCTATTCTGTCCTACTTGATCCAAGCCATTCATTTATGTGGTAATCATACAAATAGATGGTTTGAATTGAACGGGACAGGATAGGTAAACTAAAATGGGAACAGAAGATCTCATGACCGATTAAAAATGACCATCATGGTTAAATGACCGATTAAAAATGTAACGAACTTGTGAAAGGTACATCCTGGTTAAAGACAAAAAAGGGGAAGGGGGAAAAAAAGAAAGAAATCAAATGGTTTAATAAAAGAAAACATCCATAACAATACATAATTTCTCATCTTCGTTACCTTGTGAAGGTTATGCACCACAATATACATCAAAATCTTCTCAAATCTCTCTTACTAAAAGATATACTGACATCCTCTGTTTCGATCTCCAACTCTCCAGAGTATTAAAACCTTTTCACAAGCGTCACTTCTTAATAGACATATCAAAATCTCGGGGCTGCAACAGAAACTCACAGGAAGTTAGAATCGTCCAAGTTCAATAAAATGCAATTACAACTTCAAAGAACAAGACAAGTGTAACACAACAGTCAAATACACAGCAATGATGCCTGATCTGATAGTTCTTCTCATAAAAAGAAAAGGTCTTCAAGTCCAAAAGGCTTTTTTGAATTGGGATTACTACTCCAAACTATGATAAATGAATGTAACCTACCTCCACCGACTGTTGCTTCAGGTAACCGCTCAATGGAGTACTTATGTTTAGTGATGTACATGATTGGCACACCAGGAACCTGCAATTAGACAAATCACATTATGCCCGGAAGCAGAGATAAACAGACAATGCCATAAAGCCGTATCTATTTGAACGTACCTTCCGTATCCTTCGTTTTAAATCTCGATCACACGTTGCAACAATGAAACACTTGTGCTGTTTCCATAATGATGAATAATGTTAGCAAATGCATATCACAGTTCGGAACACAATACAAACGAACCACCATATAAATAACGCTTAAATAATTCAAGTTAGTAACACGTAGAAATATGGAGAAAAACGGAAGCACATCAAAACCCACCTGAGTGACCCTATCTACTATACAGTCATCTGCATAGGTCCCTTTATGAATACAGGGTATCCTCTCAAACCGAGGATCCTTTGCAATCCTGTTAAAGGGAAAATGCAAATCAGATGGAAATAGAAGATGACTACTAATAATATGCTCATAAGAGGTGGTCAAAATGAAAATGCAGGTTAACACAAGTTCTGAACCAGCCAAGCATTTAGCAATCTGAGATAAGTTCATAAGAAAATTTACAGAAAAAGTAGACCAAGTGAAAAAACAACGATGAAAATTAGTGATCAATGTCACTGGAAAAGCCAAGAGTTAAATACCTCAGAGCAACTCGATATTTCTGGCCTAGCTTCTCAAGCTCTGCCATCACGCAATCTGTGATACATGGGGTACCTGCAGACACCCAGTGGATGATGAAATCAATAAAACAAGAACAGAGAAGGTGTATAATTTCTCTCATAAATCGACTGATCTTTCACAATTTGGTAATAGGAGTTTGATTTCCCTAAAATTACGCTCCAAAAGCAGAGGCATTACCAAACGCTATTTACAAACTCAAGGTTATCCACTACCAAAACATTAGCAATCAGAAAATTGAGAAATAAATACTAAATCTCCTAGTTCCGATAAAAACAAAAGAAAAGAAACCGCGCTCATATACTCACACTTCGCGTACAAGCAGTCCATCATCCCTTTCTCCAAATCCAACTACAAAGCAAAGAAGAAAAAACAGAAACAAGAAGCAAGCGTAAGAGACTAACATAAGTACACGAATAGAACGAGTGCAACTGTAAATATTTGGATGTACTATGAAACAAACTGGACCATAATGAGAAAAAACCAGCTTAAAATAAAAACAACACAGAACAACAAACTCTTACTTTATTCTGAATGGAGAAATTTATGAAGTTGGTATCCACCAGAACCCTGTATGGAGGCCCCAAAGCTGTATTGTATTTGAAATACAGCGCCGAAGAAACTTGCGGCCTAATATCACCATAAACCCCAGAGGGTATGCATAAATGAACGAAGAAGACATAATAGAATTAAAATTCGAGATATAGAGAACTTACACGTTTCTCGGTAAATTCAACTTGGAAAGATCTTTTTTCTTTGGATTCAAAACCTCCTCTTTGTGTCTAAGCACACGATTATATTCAAAGGTCAAAAATTAAGGGGAAAAAAAGAAAGGAAAGGCTCAGAGAAGAGGAAGAACTAACTGTTTAATTGCTTTAGAAGTGATCATCTTCTTCATCGCAGCAAACTTCGGGCCCTTCTTGGCTCTTCCCATAGCTTTAGTAGGTATCTAAAACCCTAATTCTGATATGGGCTACGTTAGTTAGAACTGAATCAACTATAAATCCTTGAGAAAATATCGTATTGGTCTCGAGAGTGAGAGGAACGGAGACGAGTTGTAACGGCGGTGGAGAAGAAACGGACACCACGGTGACGTTTTACCGATGACAAGGTAGGGTTTATGGGCTTTTCACCTGTACAAGTTTATTACATAACTAACCCTAGTCTAAGCGTGATAACTAATAAAGAGGACAGCTAGGCTTGCCTACAAAAAGTTCATTTCTTTAATTATTTAGATCTTTATATGATATAATTTTTATTGATATTATGGACTTAACATATAATTTGTTTCTGTTATTTTTAATTAAAGTTTATTTATTTGTAATTCTAAAATGATGTCATAATTAAAATTTAAAAAACATATTATTTTTAATAACAAAATATAATAAAAAGATTATAAATAATTAAAAATTAAACAAAAAATAGTATATTTACCCTTTGATTGATAATTTCTAAATATGTTTTGTCAATAATTATTTGGAAATAATCTCTTCACTAATTAGGGGTAAAGTTCTGTACTACTGAACAGTTCGAAACCTCACATTTCATAGCAGAGTTTTTTACTAGATTGTTATTGTTATTTCTTGTCAATAAGTACATAAATTATCTACTAATACATAAATTATCTAGTAACACTTGTTCTTAATATAATTAAGTATAATCTTAGTATATGGAAAAAAAGTTAAGAAATATTATTTCTTAATTTAATTGGTACTCTTCCCTCCTTCTATTCTATACCTAAGGTTAAGTTAAATCTTGATACAAATTATATCATCAAAATAGATAACAACTCACAATTAAAAGAAATTAAATTAAATTCTTTAAAATTTAAAATCCTTAAATAATGGATGAAAGTATTATTATTATTATTATTGTTATTATTATTATATTTTTAAAGAATTTTCATATTTAATTTTTGAAATTTATCAAAAACTTTATTTTAGAGACAAATTTGGAATAAAGTTTATTACTAATTATTTAAATTAACTACATATATTTAATTTAAAATTTATGAGTTTATTGAATAAATTATTTAGATTATATACCCAAAAAATTATTAAAATGACTAAAATAATATGTCAAATTGTTTGCGAGGTGATGTAAGTAGTGAAACTAATTGTTTTTTTTAAATAATTTTAAAATTCAAGAGGACCGTTGCTACACACTTAAAAGTTAAAAATATATAATATGTCGGAAAGTGTAAATACAACTTTATCAAATCCGTCCGTACGTCCAAGTAGAACATGAAGTAGATGGAAAGGAGCAAGATTTTATTTATTACAACTCTGGTCAGAATTCCGGCATTCCCCTTTTGCTTTGGATCGTTGGTGTTGATTGCTCCGAAACTTTGTCAGTTACACCCCACTTTTATTACACAATAACACGTATAAATAGCTGTTACTCTTGAACAAGTATTATGGATATTATTAGTCTTTATTAATTATTATATCCCAACGTCCAAAATGTTTCCTAACTTTATTATTAATTTTTAAGACACCCAAATGGTCATTTGTTTTTTCCTATATAAATAATTTGTCTATCTTGTATATGAGTCACTTTGGTTTTTTTTGCTCTCTCCCATAGTTAGGATTCTACTCCTTTTTTTCCTATATAAGGCACACATCTTCCACATAAAAACACCTTTTATATACATATTTTCTTGTGTTTTCTATTATACTTTTGTCTGCTTTTATTAATTTTCGGAGACAGTTCCTACTCCACCCTTTAGAGTGCACCGAAGCTGATGGAAAATACGTTAACCTTGGAGTCGGAACTCGTTATGCTGCTGCACCATAGAGGGGAAATTTCTAACTTAAGAAAGTGATTTTCATGACGCCTTGTATTTCAGATAAGTTGTTCCAATTTAATTATTATTGTTATTTTCGCTAACAATCTAAGTCAAAATATATTTCGTTGCTACTGTTTGTTGGAAATTACTGCAATTTTGCTGCTGCGTATTAATTTTGGTGGAAGTCAAAAAACGGTGTTGCTTTCTTCATATTGTGATGATTTCATGTGATTTTGTTAGGATCTTTGTATTCTACTACTGTCTTTTACCACAAAGACTGATAAAGATATTTTGATTTTGCAGGAAGTGACAATAGCAGAAAAATAAAGAACACTGAATTTTACTTGGTTCGATAGCTTAAATGCTATTTACATCCAAGGATCCCACACTTAAGGTGCTAATAAAATCAAGAAAAGAGTAAGTTACAAGGGATTGAGTGTTTTCAAAAAACACTTGCAAGAGGTCTATGAACTCTCTCTAGTACCCTCAGATAAGTACTCCTACAGCTCTTAAACTTTTACTCTATTCTTTTCGTAAATCACTCTCGGACTATTGACTAACAATAAATTTGTTCAATGTGTTTTGTGTGTCTCAGACTGAAGCTTATGTCTGTCTTATATAGGAATGGGTAGCAGTTGCATCCGGTGATGTCTTCATTTATGAGGTAGATATCATGTGCCCTCACGTGTTCAATTTATGCTATTGAATGTGTTAATGCGTTTGCGTTTGATAATTCTTCTGTCTTGTCCTTCTCACGTGAGTCTCACATGTCTCATTTAGACATAGCATTATTCTTATGTTCCTTAATCAGAAAGTCTTTCCCTCTTGCTACTTTGATGTTCAGACACACATTCTTCACATACATCTTCGAATCTTTAAATCTGTCTTCTATTTGTTGTATCTTCGTTGAAGATTAATAGAGAACTGGTGAATATCACCACATTTATTCCCTCCTTCTCCATTAATCTTTGCGAAGTTCATAGCTATGAGAGTATTAGAAACCAAGAAACCCTAGCTTCACCAAAAAACGTGAGATCGAGAGAAATAGTCATCGATTATTGTCGACTTCAAGGGGCTTCACTTATCTGTAAACAATCTCTACGGAAAGTGAATTTCTTTAGAGTCACAACCTTCGTACCAAATTCGGATGGGTTTAAATCACCTGCAATTTTTTCCAGAGTGAATACCCCTTGTGAGATTCTGTCTCTGGTGAAATGAAGTCGCACGTCGATGTGCTTATATCTCTCATGTAGTACTGGGTCTTTACTGAGGTAAAGTGCACTCTGACTATTCGTGTATATTATTGATTTCGTGATGTTGATTTTGATTTCCTTTAATATGCTTGATAACCATTATAACTCTTTTACTCCTTCAGTAATTCCATAATATTCTGCCTCTATAGTAGATAGAGATACTACTGACTGTTGTTGTGCTTTCCAACTGATTGTATTCCTAATAATGTGAAGAAGTATGCTGAAATTGATTTCCTTGTATCTTTGCCTACTGCATAATCTGCATGCACAAGGCCATATAAGGACATGTAATTGCATTTAGCTAGTTTATCCTTTGAAAAACATAATCTGTAATTAATAGTTCCAGCTAAATATCTGAGAACACCCTCAGCCTTTGCCAGTATTCAAATACTGGATTGGCCATAAATTTACTTATGATACTAATAACATAGGCTAGATCAGATCTTGTATATAACAAGATGTATATTATACTTCGAACTCCAACATCATAGGGATAGTATGCTATAGCTTTCTGTTCTTCCTCTGTCTTAGGACTCTGACTAGATACCATCTGTAGATGTGATCTTATAGGGATAGAACTTGGTTTAACTTGTTCCATGTTAAGCTGAGCTAGAACTTTTCTGATATAGTTTCTTTGAATAAGCCATAGCTTTCCTTCCCTTCTTTTTCTAATTATCTACATTCTTAGAAGTTTTTGTGCTTCTCCCATTTCCTAATCTCTAAGTGATTACACAGTTCAGTCTTTATCTCTTTAATTTTGATTAAGTCTTCTCCTGTAATGATTCAGTCATCCACATAGACCAGCATATAGACTGCTTTTGTCTCTCCTAGGTCCTTAAAGTGTAGGCAATAGTCATATGAACTTCTAATAAAATTTATACTACCAGTAACCTCATGGAACTTTTTATTCCACTGCCTAGGTGCTTGTTTAAGTCCATATAGAGATTTCTGTAATAGACAGACATAATCTAGCTTTTCCTTATCCTCAAAGCCAACTGGTTGCTTCATGTAGATGGTTTCCTCTAGCTTTCCATATAGGAAGGTTGTTTTGACATCCATTTGATGGATTTCCTAGTCATAAATTGTAGTTAGCACGAGGATGAGTCTTATGGTCTTAAACTTGACTACTGGTGAGAAAATTTCCTTGTAATCAACCCCCTCCTTTTGTCTATATCCCTTTGCTACAAGCCTAGCCTTGTATATATAAGGTTCTGCTTCTGTAACTCCTTTTTTAACCTTAAACAACCATCTGTTTTCTATTAACTTTGCTTTAGGTGGTCTAGGCACTAATGTCCAGGTCATATTCTTCATTAGAGAAGAATACTCCTTCTTACAAACTATCTTCCACTGTTCAGAATTATTTCTGCTCATGGCTTCTTCATAGGTTTCAGAAGCCCTATAATCTATGGATTCAACAACAAGACATGCAAATTCAGCTAAGTTTGAGTTTGTGTATCTTCTATTAGGAATTCTTTGTCTCAGCTACCTATCTATAGTGAGTTGATAATTTTGTAGAGCTTCATGAGGCTTATTAGTAGCTGTGTGTGAGGCTCTCTCCTCACTTTCATGTTTTGTTTCTTCAGTCCCTTGTTCATGATGAATAAGGCATTGCACAAGTTCCTCACAATGAGAATGTGTGTTGCCTTCTTCTTATGTTTCTAGTGGCACATAGAAGGGGACTGAATTACTTGATGATCCAAGTTGCTTTTGAACTTCCTTTTCTAGGTCAGAGTTTGGAGAGTTCCTGCACAGCAAAGGAAACTCATTTTCCTAAAAAATCACATCTCTGTTGATAATGGTTTTCTAACCTCCCTATTGAAGTAGTAAAATCTTGTAACCTTTGACTCCTTATAGGTAACCGAGAAATACTCCCTTTACTGCTCTAGGTTCCAACTTGCATTCTTTCTAATGTGTATATGCAGTACATCCGAAGGTCCTTAGGTGAGTCAAGTTAGGTTTCTTCCCATTCCATACTTGTTGTGGAGTTTTGTACTCATTAGTAGAAGTAGGTAATCTATTCACTAGGTAGGCTGCAGTCTTAATTATTTGTCCCCATAGAAATTGTGAACAGCCTGACGATAGTAGCATACACCTAGTCTTTTCTATGCCTTAGAATGCCTTTCTTATTGCTGTAGTCTTCAAACTCCTTATTGCAGTATTCCAGTCCATTATCTATCCTTAGGCATCTTAACTTCTTTCCAAACTGATTTTCCATTAGTGTATGCCACACGATGAAGATTTCTAATACTTCATCTTTCCTCTTCATAGGATAGACCCAGCATTTCCTAGACTTATCATCTATAATTGACATGAAAAATCGGTTCTCTCCTGTAGTGGACACTTGAGCTGGTCCCCAGAGATCACTGTGAGCATATTTCAGGATCTCTTTAGCCCTCTTGGCTCCCTTTTGGAAACTGGTTCTATGACGCTTTCTTAACAAACATGATTCACAGGAATCTAACTTCTTTATATCTTTTTTCTGGAATTAGTCCTTGTTTTGAAAGATGGAACAGACTCTTGTTTCCTGTATGACCCAACCTTGAGTGCCATTGTTTAGTTATATCAGGCTTTACATTTTCTGTAGTTAGGTTCACTTCGGTAGTGCCTATTACATAATATAGCCCACCTCTTTCAACTCCTCTTATGATCACTTTATCATTCTTTAGGATTTTTCTAAGTCCATCCTTAGATCTAATCTGAAAGCCTTGTTTATCAAACATGCTTTCAGAAAGATTCCTCCTTACTCCAGGCACAAATCTGACATTGTTTAGGGTTCTCCTCTTCCCATCAAACATATTGATAGAGACATTCCTAATCCCTTCGATCTTTTGCTACCCAGAATCTGCCATCTTTACTTTGGAAATGACTGGTTCAAATGTTGTGAACCAGTCTTTGTGAGGAGTAACATATATAGTACATCTAGAGTTAAAGATCTACTCTCTGTTGAGATCTTTGCTCTCTTCAATGATAGCTAATATCTCGTCACCACTTGAGTCTTCAGGTTTCTCCACATTCTCAACGTCTCCACTTTGTGCAACCTTGTCTCTTTTTTTCTTTTTACAATCTTTTGCAAAATGTCCCTTCTTATCACAGTAGAAACACTTCTTGCCTTTAACCTTTTTCTTCTTTTCTTCACCTTCTTTGGTGTGCTTATCCTTGCCATTCCCTTTCTGCCAATTTCCTTTCTTGCTATTCTTTTTTTGTGACTTCTTATCTTGATTATTTTCGATGAACATCACTTCTTATTCCTTCTTGAAAGGATTAATGTCTACTATTTCTTCCATTAGTGAGTCCAGCACCCTGTTAACAGTTAGAGATTCTCCACTAGCATGTTTCATCACCTTCTTGAAAGCATTGACCTTAGATGGTAAATCTTTTAGAGTGACTAGGCTTGATGTTCTTCTGAGATCCTTTCACCTGTAGCTTTTAAATCTTGCACCAACATAAAGAAGTAATCCAAATTATCATCAAGAGAAATAGTAGTGTTCATTTATAATTAGCAAGATTATGTAAAAGTGACATCTTTTAGCATATAGTTCATCAAGTTTTAGCCAAAGTTTTTGTGCAGTATTACAATTATGCACTTTCCTTATCACAACCGATGATAAGTGAAGCATTAACTTGCAGTGTGCAAGTCTTTGCATCTTGAGTCTCTTGATAGGGTCAGTCTCTACATCATGTTGTTCTTCAATAGCACCATAACATTCATAAGACTCAAGTAAAGCTTGCATTTGAAGTTTCCAGATTGTAAAGTCTTCCTTACCACTGAAGACATCCATTTCTTTTCCTACCATTTTAAACGTAGATTAAAGAGACAAAAGAAGAAATATTCTTACAGAAATTCTTGATGAACCTTGATGCTTAAATAGCCAAGAATTGCCTAGAAAGTTGTTGATAGGCTCTGATACCACTGATGTTAGGATCTTTGTATTATACTGTTGTCTTTTACCATAAAGACTGATAAAGATGTTTTGATTTTGCAGGAAGTGAAAATAGCAAAAAAATAAAGAACATTGAATTTTACTTGGTTTGATAGCTTAAATGCTATCTACATCCAAGGATCTCACACTTGTAGTTCTACTAGTATTAAGAAAAGATTAAGTTACAAGACATTTGAGTGTTTTCAAAAAACACGTACGAGAGGTCTATGAACTCTGTCTAGTACCCTCAAATAAGTACTCTAGCAGCTCTTAATGTAACATCCCACCCCCAACGAGAAGGGTAAAATAGTAATTTGGTCAGGGGTGAGAGTGATTAGGACTGATTTGGCATTTTTATGCATATTGGTATTGGTGAACAGTGAATTTTTGCACATGAAAAATAACAAAATATGCATCACGACATTTCCCGGTATTTGTGCCTAAATGGGATTTTATTTTGGAAATGTGGTTTATGGGCTTAAAAATTTATTTGGAATGGATCATTATAGGTTTTACATTTTACGGGAATTATAGGAATTTTCTGGAATTTTCCTGGAAATATTTCCGGACCGGAAAAAATCGCCAAGTGGCGAACCGACTGATCTTCGGTACCAGAAAATTGTTGTCAGATGGTACTGGACTATTGGGTATTTTATGTTAGGGACGAAATTGGGACTCTTGAAAATGGGTTTAAAATTTTGATTCTTGTATTTGGATTATTTTTATCAAAGACCATTTATTAATTTTGTCTTTTCTTCCCTAACTTGGACAAGTTTCATATTGACACATATCCATCCCATTTAACGCTTGCTATTCTCGGTTGTTCCTTCACTAATGAAGGAAAATTATGAGTTTAATTGTTTCTCTCAACCTTCATCCGAAGCCTTCCCTTTCTTCCTCTTCATCGACTTGTTTTCGATTTTCCTAGTGAAGTTGTTTTCTTACATGCATATGAACCTAAACCTTCTACCTTCCTTCATGATGAGAACTGTGTATGAGAATTAGAAAGTGGAGAAAGTAGAGTAGTTGGAGTATTAAAGAGTTGGAGTTGGAAGCTTTAAATTAGGTAAGGATTTAATTATGTTCTTTTCTTAGTAGTTTGATGCATTAATTGGGAATTTTGGTGCATTAATTGTGATTTATGATGCCTTAATTTCATGAAACCTATGGTTTGATTT
>JANZXV010000009.1:19987652-19999764 GCA_027576455.1 Erythroxylum roigii
AACATCAAAACAAGCATTAAAGACACAATTCCTACTAGAAAACCATGACTTTACAAAACTAACAATGCTGGAATTTTCTTAAGTATACAAAAACTTGACTTTACACTAACTTAATCTCACCTACACCTTTCCTTAGCTATTCCAACTAAAACCCCCTTCAAAATTATGCCAAAATTTCGAAATTTCCATACCCTAGGGCTATACACAAATCTGATTTTTTTCAAAGCCTCTAACTCTTCTTCTTTTCTTGTTTACAATAACACTTCAATCCACCAAGAAAGACACAAAACCAACAATAAAACTAAGAATTTCAGATTTCTCTTACCTTAGGAGAGACATACGAAATCTGATCTTCTTCCATCTACTCTTCCCCTTCTTCTTTCTTCTTCAAGAATCTCTTAGAATCACCTTACTCAAGCAAGGAATCCACAAACCCAAGCTTTTCTTTACCTTCTTCCTTCTCCTTGCCGACATCTCTCTCTCACTCTATCTCTCTTTGTATTTTCGTAACCCATCTCTCACAAACAAAGATAAACTAAAGCCTTACCTCTCTTCCCTTCTTCTTCTTCTTCTTCTTCTAGCCGAAATCACCTTCTTCTTCTCTTCTTTGGAGTAGCCGAATCTCACCTTCTTTGTTGCTTCTCTTAGATGTCGTGAAAGTTCCAGAAAGAGACTAAAGTAACTTATGTTTTTAACTTAAAACCTAAGGCTTAAAACGACACTACCTCATTCCATTTGCTTCTTTCCTTTTTGATTTCTCTCTTTTTTTTTTTTTAACCTTCTCTTAACCCATACGACAATGCCTCTTCATTCTTCTTTCATTTTAATTCTTTCCTTTTACAAGCTTCCTTAACAAGCTTCTCTAAATAACCTAAGCCTTAGTTACCATTTTCATGGGCCTCTATTCTTTCAATTACAATATAAAAGGGCTAAAGGCCCAAGCCACCTCTCCCTCCTTAAACATTTGAATTTTTTTCCTAATTTCATCTTTCCCTTTCATTCTTATCTAATTTAAACTTAGATGGACCCTATATTTCCTTAGCCCATTTGCTTCCTTTGTTTCTTAACTTAATCCTTCTTTCTCTTTAATTGAGAATTGCATGGGCCTTAGCCCACTTCATAACCTAAGGCCTTTAAAACACAATAAAACTCTTAATTCATCCCTTAAATCTTTATTAGCCTACAAATAAACCCTCAATTCATATAATTCTTATTTCATGCCAACCTAAATGGGCTTTGGGCCTCTTGCATTCTAATGCCTTAAACTAAATCAAACCTAAGCTAATATCATCTTTAAATTGTAACTCAAATGGACCCTAGCCCAATTATTTCATCTTTCTTTAATTGCTATGCAAATGGACCTTAGCTTAAGCCCATACACTTCATTTACTCATCACTTAAAAATATATGCAAAAGGGCTAAAGCCCACTTGATTCACCTAAGCCTAAAAAAAAACTTTTATAGTTATCCTCAATTTAATTCCAAACAAATTAAAATCATCAAATTAAACCTCAAAGTAATTTAACAAAATAAATAATGTAAACATACTTAACACGAATCGGGGCCCAACAACAGCGGTTGAAAGGACGCACATGATAGCTATACAGCGGTTAAAAAGACGCTTCATTTCAAATTTTGAAAATCCGCCAGTGGACGCCTGCCATCAGTAATGATTAAACCTAAGGCTGTGATTAGGCGTCGACATCCGATCAGTCGGCCCCGATATTATGATGGATCGGTCGATCCTATCATTACGATCGATCGGTCGATCCTGTCACTACGATCGATCGATCAGCCTTGTCACTACGTTCGATTGGTCGGACCTATCACGAGCTGTCAAATAGCTGAGCCACGCAATCTTTGTGTACTCCTCCGACCCTTCTCCATGATCAGACTCGAGAAGTAGGGGGCTTATGGTTGGGTCGATCATGCTGGACCCAGGCCCAGACGTAAAATCGCATGTAGGCCGATCGGCCCATTCACAAACAATGACCTAAACCTAGCAGAAATTTCTTATATAAGGTATTACCTCACCTTGAAATAGGTACGAGATTAGAACCCTGATATTCTCTGCTCTTACTCACCAAAAGACTAACTTGAGCGTCGAAGGGGTCGACCGGCAATCAACCCCCGGCGTGCCTTCCTTTGTTTTGCAAGTATTTCTAAGCCAAAGCCAACCAATCTCATGGATCCGAGCAGTAGCGTCCAGCCCCACCAGAATCAGACTGAACCAGCTACTTTTCAATGGTATTAGCTTGTGAATCGACAAAAGAAGCATGGAACACTTTGCAGACTATACGTGAGGGATCGGAATCTGTGATAGCCTAAAATATTCAGATGTTGGCTATGAGATTTGAAGAGTTGAAGATGGATGAGAGTGAAACTATTGGAGACTTCTATGAGAGACTGCATGACATAGCAAACCAAGCACATCAACTAGAGAATAAGTACTCTAACTTGAAACTGGTTAAGAAGATATTGAGATCATTATCTCTGAGGTTTACACAGAAATTTGTAATAATCAAGAAAGCTTATGATATTAATGAATTGTCATTGGATAAGGTAATTGGAATTCTTACAAATTTTGAGATGAATTTGTTAAGGGGCGAATAGGAGAGCAATAAAGGATTGGCATTGCAAGTCGAGATTGGTAAAGCTATGAATGACTTCGAAAATGAATCAGATGAGAATGAAAATATGGAGTTATTGACAACAAATTTCAACAAGTAGTTAAAGGAAGTGAAGAAGGATGGATCTAATTTTAGGCAAAACAGTGGGAGCTCATCAAATAGTAATTTCAAACAACAAGCTAAAACTCAAAAGGGTGAAAGAAAAGTGAAGAAAATTCAATGTCACGAGTGTCAAGGGTTTCGACATATGCAAGCGAAATTTGTTAACACCTTGAAGAAGAGAAAATGGAAGTCATATAAGAGCACTTGGAGTGAGAATGAATTCGAAAATGAGTATGGTAGTGAAGAAGAAGTTGTGGGTAGTGATGCGTTAGTTGATTTATATAGCAAAAGTCCAGTTATTTGCTTAATGGCAACCAAGAAAGAAGAAATTGGTGAAGAAAATGAGGATAAATCACAAAATTTCAGGAGAAAACGCAGATGAATCATCTCAAAGTCTAACCTCAGATTATGACAGTGGTTCTGATGATAAAAAGGAGGATATCTATGAAGCCTATGAATTAATGTATGCAAAATGGGTGTAAACATGTAAGAAAAATGAAAAGCTAAAGAAGGAAAACCTCGCCATGAAGAACATCATTCAAGATCTAGAGAAGAAGTTGTTGTCTACAATAGGTGAGCTTGGTGAAACAAAATTGAAGTTGGTCGATACGGAGAAAGGAATAAGGATGCTAAATGGAGCTAGAAAAATTAGGACAATTGATGGAAATTGGTAAGATTAAAGGAGACCTCTAAAGTATTGGCTATAAAGGTGAATGTTCTAAATCTAATGATGAGAATAATGGTACAACCAGATCTGTTCAAGAAGAAATCTTAAGGAAGAATCAGAAGTTTATACCTATATGTCATTTTTGTGGGGTTATCGGGCACATAAGCTCGAAATGTTACAAGTTACTACAAATGACATATCAAAGGGCTCAAAACCAAAAAACCATACACTCTACATTAAATTTTCAACAACAACCTATGGTACTAAAGCATACTTGGATTAGAAAAAATCAGTCTCACACATCAGAACAGATGCGTAAGGGAGTTAATACCAGAAACAGTCCAGATCCACAGTTAGTTATTACCAAAAAAGAAATCAACTAAACATTTAATGAAAAAGATGATGTCACGAGGAATAAGGCCAAGTTTGAATTTATTCGAGGGGCATAGGGGTTGTGTGCTTTACATTTTTTAAGTATAGTTTTATGTTGTTTCTTAAAAGCAGGAGGTTCGAAGGAGTTAACATCTAGACTTTTTGAGATTTTACTTATTGGTTTTCTAAGGTTCGGTTAATTGGTGTGTGTCTGGCTTTTTTTTACTTGTTGAATAATATATTTAATATGAGAATTAGAGTCTATTTAATGATTTGAGAATTCTGCTTTTGGATTTTGATTTATGTAGTTATGTCAAGAATATGTTGATGCTTGATTGGAGACCTGTAGGAAGATCCAAATTTTCTACAATTTTGGTTTTTCAAGTTTTATCTTAGTTTTTCTATATCGTGGGTTGTTTGAGTTTGGGTAATACGTGTTCATATGGGCTATGTGAGGAGGAGATTGATTAAGTTTGATTATAATTTGTTGAATGCATTTTTAGGGTTTATGAATTTAATCAGTCACATGTGAATGGCTTTGATTTAAGTAATGATACTTTGGCTAGTTGAATTATGGTAAATTGTCATCTTGGCGTGTTAATGATTCTTTCTTTTGCTGCACCTACTGCTGATTCTTATGCCTCTTTATTCGCTAAGATTGATCACATTGAAGTCATTATTCGTTTTGGCATTGTTTTGTCTGAAAGGGGAGATATATGATTGTTTTGGTGACTATTTAATTCAAGGGGAGATTTCAGTGTATCTCTATGACTATCTTTTTGACATCTTTTTGTCCCAAGGGGGAGAATAGATGATTATTGTCTATTCGGATATTTGCAAACAGCTTATGTGAACTTGATGAACTTGATGTTATGTGCACTTGATGTGATTTGGAAGTTATTTAGAACTCGATGTTTGATTAAGGAGGAGTTCATATATGTTTTGTGAACTTGATGTTTATACGTCCAATTATCTCCTTTAGGGGAGTTTCAATTATGTAATAAATAATGCAAAAAAGGAGAAGATTGTTAATATATATGTTATAATATATCTTATTATTTACTTTTGGACATTATTTGTTAATTGAACTTAGTTAGATTGAAGTGAAACTCTTTCAAGATACGATCAAAATGGGATTCAATATATATGTTATTTTAGAGTTAATAGCTATCTAAGGAAGGATATGTTAGAGATTTGATTGCTAATAGCAGTTGTCTTGTTAATATGTTTTACACAAGTTTTGGAGCTAAAGGATTGTCATTTTTGGTGTGGAAAAATAAAAGTCCCGGTATAACTTTGATGCTGATATTAAAAAGCTATCTTGGATAATATTTGATAAGAGATTGTATGAAGATAAAACTCAATCTTATGAAGACTCAATTAACAGTCGTGTGTTCTTTTGTTTGTGGTTACTTGATTGGGTTGTAGGCAGTTGTGGGTTTTCAATCCATAATTGAGTGATTCAGCTGGACATCTTTATATTACTCTTCAACGTCAATTAAGGATGGTTCTTGGGGACTTGGCAGCCTATCTATTTTTTAAGCTGCGTTTTCTTATGCTTTGAACATCTATTGAGGTAGGCTGTGGAGCAGGTTGAAAGCATTGATTTTTGCAGCTGGGATTTGCTAATGTGTGTATGAATCTTTAGTGGTTGTCTTATTGTTCATGGGGTGTTAGTTTTGTGGCTGCTGATTATGAGTTATGATGTGAGAAAATTCCAGAAGTTGCAGCTGCTATTCTTTGTCGATAATGTGATATTTGTTGAGTGGATTGAGTGTTAATTGGGTACATTTTTGGTGGTTGTCGATAATGATGTTTGTACGTGAAAAATTTGAGCAACCATCGTGAATTTTGCAGCTCTAATGTTTACAACATTTCGGTGAAGAAACGGTTATGTTTCTTGGTGAACAACTTTTTGATCTCTCTTTGAAGTAGGGAAGTTGTTTGTTTTTTTGTCTTTATTGTTTTTATTTACGTTCTTTATTGTTTAATTACTTGAGTTATTTATTCTGTATCATTATTGTTAGGATATATGTTATATATCTAAATAATTAGTTTCGACATTATTTATTAATTGGAAAAATAAGATATTAATTGGATAATGACTTGGATTCAAAAGCCATATGGATAATCTTCTAGTTGAAAAAGAACCCTATCTTAGATTGGAGTCTATTATCATGTTGATATTGGAATTGTTTTACTGCTTGACATGTTGGTAATTGGATAAAATTACTGCTGGATTTGTGGATTTTATGGATAGAAGAAAATAAAGGGACTTGGACGTTAATGTGTTGCATAGCTGAAATAGAATTCTTCTTGCTTCACGTCTCCTATCAAAATCCGAAGTGAATCTCTTGTGTGGTGTAGGAATTGCTGTTGTTGTGTGTGTCAATTGAAGACTAAAAAGAAACACAGCTAAAGTGGTGTGGAAAAAGATGGATTCGGTGTTGGCTTAATAAAGAGTGTAGTGGACATTAATTACATATGAAAAAGAAACAAAGCTTACGTGATTTATGTGATACAAGATAAAGGCAATTTGTTTTGTCTGTTTGTAAAGGGATTTTGCTGTGAGAATTGTGCACGTCTCCATCAGGTGTCTTGCGTGTGTATATTATGCATGTCTTGATTTATAGCTGAAGAAAAGCTTATGCTGGCGTGAGAGGAGTTATGGTGCAGTGGATGTGTGATTATTATTAAGTAAGCAGTGGGCGTTGGACAAGAAATGAAGCAGTGGGCATAGGACAAGAAACGAAGCAGTGGATGCTAGCTTATGAATTTCCAGACTTGCTTATATATGGTGTGCATGTTCTGCATTATAAACACCGTGGGTTAACTTCTATTTTCCAGACTTGGTCTTCTGGGTTTATGCGTGAAATATACATAATATGTGGAGTATCCCGTATGGTTTAATTGGAGTTATTAAAGCTGGGATGAATTAGTTCAATTGGTGGACAGATTTTTAGATGTATTTCAGAAAGCTGAAACCATAGGAAAGTTCTTCTTTTATCTAAAGTATATTGTCGTTCAGTTCTTAGTTGATTAAGTACTTGAGTTACCTTTTTTATTAATTGTTGTTTGAGTGAAAGTAGTTAGAAAAATCCTCTGACGAGGTTAACACGAGTCAGTTGTGTTATTGGGTGTGAAATTCTTTCACGGAAAGTGAGGTTGAGACATAGTGTCAAGGGTTGAGTGGTGTCGGCTCAGTAAAGCCTTGGATAAATCTATTGTACTTCAATGAAAGTGATTAAGCTGGGTGAGGGCCCCATAAATGTAAGCAAGGTGTGCCGAACTGCGTTACCAAATTTTCGGTGTTGATTTATTTTTGGTTCTCTTAATTTTTCTGATTTTTTTGTTTGCTAGAAACGAATTGGAAAGTTTGCGAAACTACTACCCCTTTCGATTTTTCAATTGGTATCAAAGAGAGGTCACCGATTCAGAACTTGGTAGCAAGTTGGTGTATATCCTAGTTTTGCGAACATGGTTATAAGAGATGGAGCTTCAATTATCAGGGCACCGCTGTTGGACAGTTCCAATTATCCTGTATGGAAATCACGGATGAAAGTCTTCATCCAAGCTCAGAGCACAAAAGGTTGGCTTTCGGTAGTGCATGGGTGGACGCATCCAATGATCACTAATGATAAAGGAGAGACAATTCAAAAAGATCCATCTGAATGGACAAGAGCCGAAGAAGAAAATACACTTGAAAATTCACAAGCAATGCATGTGATATTCAGTGCTGTTGATGAGGGACACTTCTTAATGATATCAGCCTGTGAATCAGCTAAAAAAGCATGGGATGATTTGCAAACTATTTATGAACAGTCCAAATCTGTGATAATGTCGAAACTACAGATGTTAGCTATGAGCTTTGAACAACTAAGAATGGATGAAAATAAGACAATTGGAGACTTTCATGAAAGATTGCGAGATATAGCGAATTAGGCACATCAATTGGGGAAGAAATATTCCAATCTAAAATTAGTCAAGAAGACGTTGATATCACAACCTCTAAGATTTATTCTGAAAATTGTAGCAATAGAGGAGGCTTATGACATCAATGATTTGTCATTGGAGAAGGTGATTGAAATTCTTACAAATTTCCAAATGAATTTGTTAAGGTACAATCGAGAGAAGAAGAAAGATTAGCATTGCAAGCTGAAATTGGTAAAGTCGTGAAGGACTTAGAAGATGAATCTGACAAGAATGAGGATATAAAGCTATTAACACGAGAGTTCAGTAAGTGGCTGAAGAGAGTGAAAAAGAACAGAAGCAAGTTGTAAAAAGGCGGATGCTCATCGAACAACAACTTCAAACAAGCCAAAACTCAAAAGGGAGAAAGAAAAGTAAAGAGAATTCAATGCCATGAGTGTCAAGGCTTCGGACATGTTCAAGCGGAGTGTGCTAATACCATGAAGAAGAGAAAAGGAAAATCCTATATGAGCACTTGGAGTGATAACGAATCCAGATGTGAAGAAGAAGTTGTGAATAGTGATGCGTTAGTTACTTTGTACAGCAAAAGTTCAGTTACTTGTTTAACAGTAACCGAGAAGGAAGTAACTGAAGACGAAAAAGTGAGTAAATTGGGAAATTTCGAGAAAAATGTAGACGATTCGGCTCAAAGCTCAATCTCAGATTATAACAGTGATGACAGTACTTTAGATGATAAAAATGAAGATATTTATGAAGTCTATAAGTTAATGTACAAAAAAAGGGTGAAAAATATGTAGAAAGAATGAAAAATTGAAGGAAGAGATTCTCTCTATGAAGAATACCATCCAAGAGTTAGAAAAGAAATTGATGTTGATGTCAGATGGGGTTGGTGAAGCTAGAATGAAATTAATAAGTATCGAAAAGAGATTGAGAATGTTGAATGGAGGTAAAGAATAACTAGAAAAGTTAATAGAAATTGGTAAGGTTAAAGGGGATCTTTAAAGCATTGGCTATAAGGGTGAGTGCTCTAAAGTGAATGAGAAGAAAGATGACATATCCAGATCTATCCAAGAAGAAACTTCGAGGAAGAATCAAAGATTTGTGCCTACATGTCATTTTTGCGGAGTTGTCGGGCACATAAGGCTGAGATGCTACAAGATGTTACAAATGATGTTTTAAAGGAGTTAAAACCAAAAATCTAGACACTCTCTATTAAAATTTCAACAGTAGCCTATAGTACCGAAGCACACTTGGATTATAAAGGGTCAATTACAGGTACAAAGACATTGTGAAGGAAAAACAAGAAGTTTCCTAGATTCGAGTTAGTTACTATTTGTAAAAAAACTGGTCAGACAAAGGACAAGTCAGTTACTTCATAAGAAGAAACCGATGACAAAAATAATATGACGAAGAAAAAAAACCAGGTTTAAATTTGTTCGAGAGGCAGAGGGATTGTGTGCTTTAAATTTTTGAAGCATTTTTTTGTGTTGTTTAACAAAAAAGGAGGAAACGTATAAAAAAAAGATTTGTCTTTCTTTAGTTCTTTAGTTTTTTTTTTGCCATTATCGTCCCATCTTTTTAATAGTTTACATTGTGATTTCTATTTAGCTCCACCGATGACTCTTCAGCTCTCTCATCAGTATGGATCTCTCTCGGGTATCTGTCTCTCTTTCGGGCATATCTCTCAGTGTTTTGAATGGTGGTAATTTGTCTTCTTGGAGTGCTTATGATTCTTTCGCTGCACCTATTATTAATCACTATGATTATGTGTTTTGTCCCAAAGAAGAGACATCAAATTGTTTATGGTAAATGTTCCATTCAGGGGGAGATTTTAAGGTATACATGTGAGTATTCGTCATACTTTTTGGCATCTTTTGTCCCAAGGGGGAGAAATTTGGATGATTGGATAAACTTGATGTTTGATTAAGGGGGAGTATTTGTTATATGAATTGTGAATTTGATACTTATATGTCCAATTATGTTATTTAGGGGGAGTTTCATATTTGTGACAAATAATGCCAAAAAGGGAGAGATTGTTAGGATATATATTATATATCTAAATAATTAGTTTTGGCATTCTTTATTAATTGAACATATAAGATATTAATTGGATAATGACTTGGATTCAAAAGCCATATGGATAATCTTCTAGTTGAAAAAGAATCCTATCTTAGATTGGAGTCTATTATCATGTTGATATTGGAATTGTTTTATTGCTTGACATATTGGTAATTGGATAGAATTACAACTGGATTTGTGGATTTTTGGATAGAAGAAAATAAAGGGATTTGGACATTGTTGTGTTGCGTGGCTGAAATAGAATTCTTCTTGCTTCACGTCTCCTATCAAAAGCCGAAGTGAATCTCTTATGCGGTGGAAGAATTGCTGCTGTTGTGTGCGTTAATTGAAGACTAAAAAGAAACACAGCTGAAGTGGTGTGGAAACAAATGGAAACAGATGGATTCAGTGTTGGCTTAATGAAGAGTGTAGTGGACATTAATTACATATGACAAAGAAACAAAGCTTACATGATTTTTGTGATACAAGATAAAAGGCAAGTTGTCTTGTCTATTTGTAAAGGGATTTTGTTGTGAGAATTATGCACGTCTCCATCAAGTATCTTGCGTGTGTATATTGTTCATGTCTTGATTTATAGCTGAAGAAGAGCTTATATTGGCGTGAGAGGAGTTACGGTGTAGTGGATGTGTGATTATTATTAAGTAAGTAGTGGGCGTTGGACAAGAAACGAAGCAGTGGGTGTTGGACAAGAAATGAAGCAGTGAACGTTAGCTTGTGATTTTCCAGACTTGCTTATATATGGTGTGCGTCATGATATGTGGAGTACCCCATATAGTTTAATTGGAGTTGTTGAAGCTATGAATAAGTTTAATTGGTGGACAGGTTTTTAGATGTGTTTCGGGAAGCTGAAACCATAGGAAGGTCCTTCTTTTATCTCAAGTTTATTGTCGTTCAGTTCTTAGTTGATAAAATACTTGAGTTATTTTTTTATTAATTGTTGTTTGAGTGAAAGTAGTTAGAAAAATCCTCTGACAAGGTTAACACGAGTCGGTTGTATTATTGGGTGTGAAATTCTTTCACGGGAAGTGAGGTTGAGAGATAATGTCAAGGGTTGAGTGGTACCAGTTCAGTAAAGCCTTGGGAAAATCTAATATATTTCGGTGAAAGTGATTAAGCTAGGTGAAGGCCCCGCAGATGTAGGCAAGGTGTGTCGAACTGCGTTACCAAATTTTCGGTGTTGATTTATTTTTTGTTCTATTAATTTTTCTTATTTTTTTGTTTGCTATAAACGAATCGGAAAGTTCGTGAAACTACTACCCCCTTCTGGTTTTCAATTATGTTTAAACATTGTTGAGAAAAGCCTCTGTTGAGGTTTATACGAGACGGTCGTACTATTGGGTATAATTTACTTTCACGAGCAGTGAGAACGATAGATAGTGTTAAGGGTTGAGTGGTGTTGGTTCAGTAAAACTTTGTATAAAATTATTGTTATTAGTGAAAGTATTAAGTTCGATGAGGATCTCGTAGAGATAAACAAGATATGCCAAACTGTGTGAATAAATTTTGATATTAGTTTATTTTATGTTTAATTTTTCTATTTTCGTTTATGTTAGAAACAACTGCTGCCGAATTAGACTACATCTTTTCGAATTTTCAACCATGAATGAAAAAGGCCAAGAAACCAAAGCTGTTAACAGTTACACTGCATCCATTTTATTCCTCAACAAAAAGAGCCTCATCAGACCTTCCATCTAGCGTTGCATAAATCATTAATTAGTATCGTAGTGAAGGTAATGGCACTAAACTAGGCTTTACCAGATCCGAGTCCAAGTGTGATCAGTTCGGACTTACGAGCCTATGCCTTTAATTTTGCCAAAACTAGCGGCAACGCTACGTGAATATATGATTAGCATCCATTGCTCAATAACTCCATTTAATCTCATATGGTCATCCCGCAGTCTAATCACAACTCAAATGAATGCAATGATATATCTTAATTCCGCTGCAAAGAATCACATGACCCAGCTATATATACCTAGAACTGTTGAGCTGTATAGCGTGAGCAGGGGCGGATCCAGAAATTATTTTGAGTGGAGGCAAAATATTTAAAGTACTTTAATATTATTGAAAAAATTTTAATTTTAATTATTATTTTAAATTTTAATTTCATTAAAAAATTAAAATTTTGCCTCATTAATCTAATTGGTGACAATAATAATAATGATAATTATAGATATATTAAGATATCAAATAAAAAATAAAATCTGAACCCGTCTATTTTTATTCATAAGGGCATCTAGATACTTCTTTTATCTCTATTATCACTAGTGTTAGATGGTTTGTACTGTTTTTGTTCATTTTTACGACTTTATATGCTACGATTTTTCGTTTA
>JANZXV010000009.1:19999864-20010688 GCA_027576455.1 Erythroxylum roigii
TCTCATAACTCATACAAATCTACACAATTATCAAAATCATCAAAACCCAATACTTCTTTTCTCATCAATTTCCTTAAGGCACAAAGACATCTATAATACAATTCCTATTCAAAAACACTCATTTAAATTCATTTTAATAATTCTAATTTCCACCAAAAGTTCGGGGTCCAACAAGAAAATTATCGGTGTTACTGCTACTTCCTGGTTTCGGATGTATGCTGCAGGGATGGTTTATGGTTCTTACGGATGAGAAAGGTAGGTAAGGGAAAAGCTTAGAGTGAAGGACAATGGAGATAGACGTGGGTAAAACTCGCACCAAAAAACTCCTTAATGAATCCCATTCCTCTAGATATTGCCGAGAATGGGGGAATGAAAATGTTACCTCTTCAATGATAGGATGATAGCAAACATGAGTTTTCATTCCATATCCGTATATTTTTTCCCATTACCCCCAAACAAGCACACCCTTAGTTGTTTGTGATTCCACAATTCGAAATCCCCTTTTCTCTACAGTAAAATCTATAACTTTTAGAGTGGTTAGGCTATCCAAATAGACAGCAACGAGTAAAACAAGCTTGCAATTTACTTTCATAAGGATTATACAATGCAACTCAGCAGAACAACCCCATACACAAATGTGTGAATGGTAAAGCCTCCACCTTTTCCAGATAATTAGGTAGGTTAGTTCTGCTTTGCATTGACGTCAACATGTTTTTAATTACGCTTTTTGGCCACACCATTTTGGTAAGGACTGCTTGGCATAATGGATAGGGTCACTATTCCACCTGATTCCACATACCTGGCAAATGAACCCTTTTCTTGTCCCGAAACCTCATGTTTGCCATAATATTCTCCTCCACGATTGGATTTAACAATCTTGATAGATTTTTCCAATTGGTTCTCAACCTTAGTCTTAAAAATCTTGAATTTATCAAGAACTTTAGACTTTTCTTTAAGTAAGAACATATATCCATAACGGGATTAATCATCCTTAAATGTCATAAAATATCTAGAAATGCATAAGGTAACTATATAAGGTCCACATATGTCTGTGTGGACGACATCCAGTAAGCCAGAAGCACGAGTTGAACCTTTTTCTCCTTATTTTAGTTAACTTACCTTTACAGCAGTTAGCACATGTTTCCAGATCATCAAATATAGAGGTTAAAGAATGTTTACCTTTATCAATCTCCCAACTCTATATCTAGAAATGTAGCCTAAACGTTTATGCCACAACATGTATGACTTATCTTTTATTAGGGCTTTTTACGACTTGTTTGGTCAGATATAAAGAAGCATATATCTAATATATATACCTGTTTGTATCAAAAGATAATTGTACAATCGAAGTATCAAATATAATATGATAACCTTCTTTGTCTAATATTGATACAAATATTAGATATAAACTCTGTCATGTAAAACCAGAATGAACCATGTATCAAGGTTCAAACATGCATTCCCAATAGATATTACATTTACTTCTTCATCGTTTCCAAACATCAGTTTCCCCTTATCTTTAGTTGTCTTTCTCCAAGATATGAACTCCTGCATCGTGGAAATAGTATGCTTAGATGCTCCACTACCTAGCCATTAAGAACTATACATGGCTATCATATAATCGGATTCATTAATTGATAAGCCAAGGAGTTACTTGACGATTTCTGTCTTTCCTTCCAGATCTTATACCTCTGGCAATCCCACTTTTTATGTCCCTTATTTTTATAGAAGAAACACCTTATATTCTTTATGTCCACAGGACCTTTACTAGCACTAGATTGACTAGCATGAGCATGTAGAGAAGACTTAGACTTTCTACATTTATATTTTTGGGGCTTAACCATTTCTTTTTCCTTAGTTGCTAAACTCTTAAGGGAGTGTGCTCAGAGCCTGGTGAACTATGAAGACATCATGGAGAGAAATATTCAGTGCCTCAGTTTATTGTGGAGACAAATCAATGTTGATATATGCTCCCTCACTCCCCTTTCTCCATTGTACTCCATGGAGAATAATTCTTTTATCGAGACACTTATCTCACCATTTGTAGAGACTGAGTATCTTTGGGAGACATTATCAAGAAACTGCCACGTTATGGTTGTCTCTGGAAGTCCACTAATCAAATGGTCAGGAATGGATCTTTTACTGGTCATGCAACATAATCTGTTCGACTGATCCTAGGCTGCTTTATTAGCTTCTGAGTTGTAGGATGTAGGTGGAGGTGGCCTATCCATACGTATGGTCATATCAATGTCTATCATCTCCATTGCAGTCAATACATCCTCTATCCATTTCTTCAAATTGAAACCAGTTCAATAGTGATACTATGTTCATTGACTGAAAAGGTGACTATAAAATGACAATGTAATGACCAGCACAAATGCAAGATAACAGTGATACCTAAAGCCATTAAATAGTATCTTTACGAGAATCCGATTACATATATTATGAAATACCTATAGGCTGAATACATAATATATGTAACCAGACCTCCCCATAAAAGCGATCAAAGTTCACATCATCAACTCTCATGACACTATCACCTGTTAGTGAATAGATTATTTGAGCAATGACTTTCCTTCATCTAATGCCTTTATGCACATCTCAAATCTCGTATAAGATCAACACATGTGGGAAGAATAACTAAACACAAAACTAGAGACATCCTTAATCATGCAAGCAGAACAATTCAAATACTAACGTGAAAGACCATTGTGGTGACTACAATCTCATTAGTACTAAAAAATTTCACAAACACAAGGGATACATCTGTATGTTATGCTCACATTCTATACAGATATATAATATGTGACAATGCACCATCAATAATTGCAAAACCCGAATGCACATTCTTATTATCACATACGAGTGCTGAAAAAAAATAATCAATTAACTTTACTTGAGACTTTTATCATGAAAAATCTCATTCAGAGCGACTATCATGTGTTATTGAATGCTGAGCCTACCACATGAGACATGAAAATCACAAGTATCTCACTCATGTCAAGTTTGTAACACAAAAATTCACTAAAAATGGCTTTAGAATGCCCTATTTCTTTTTTTGGAGTTAAACTTTATTTATTACCAATGTAATAAGTCTAGAAAATTAAAAACTCACTTTATAAATTCCTCGAAGCTAGGAATTGACCCAAAACGCCTCGGGACACCTTTATGGGAATTCTAAAAATTTGATTTTTTTTTATGCATAGCTAACGTTATATTGTAGCACTGAAGTCAGCATGGTATTGTGGCGATGACATTTGCGTGACATCAGATGACATCATTGGGCGTGATAGGTTGATTGCAAGCGCCCAAAACTAACGCATCTAGAATCAACCACACATGCCAGTTGCACATCAAGCATCAATCACCCGACATGTGACTGCACCCCACCCGTCCACATATCTGCAATCCGTCAGGCACATGAGCACCACCTTTGTGAAAGTACTGTAACCTAACATTTTCTCTCTCCTCATCTAAGATAGGTAATTTTTTGTGACTTTTGGGTCAGTTTTCCAACCTATGAAGCTTGTTTTAACCCCAATTTTTAGTGTTAAACACATTCAACACATATTCAAGTAACCATATACTAGATAAAACTGAAATATGAATTGTTTTTCTCTAAGTTCCATATGGAGAAAAATCAAAATTTGTTTATTTTTGTTCATCTAATCATGTAACTGCTCTGATACCAAGTGTAGTGCGTAACAGAGCCTCAGTTACTTATCCAAGATCAAACATAAAAAAGAATGAATGATGAAAACATGAAAAATACCTAATTTCGGTTCCATGACTTTAAACGAGCTTTTGGATGCCGAAACAAATTTTTTTTCTCAACGACCTTCACATAAGTCAATCACCAGAATGTTGTTAATGTCTTTTTGCAATTTTCTCAAAACATGAACCTCTAAATCGGTCAAAGTAACTTTACGTTCACGAATGAACTGAGCAACTACAGGAGACCTTAACCTTATACATATAACTTCAATATAAGCTTTCCCATCATGGGTCGAATATAGGTTTGATCCATACTGATTATGGTCTATTTTCTTCCTGTACTTCAGCCCACTAATTTAGATGTTTTATTGAGTCACTTTATTATCTTTATCTAGATCAAGTCACATAACTTAATCGATAAGTTATTGTTAAGATAAATTATATATATCTTTTATTTAGTTTTGGCATTTTAATTTAACATATAAAATCTTAATTGTAGTGGGATTCAAAAACAGTGGTTGTCACACTTGTGTTTGTGAAAGAATTTTACACCCTATTAGAGTCTATCATTATGGGAATATTGAAATTAAATTACTGCTGATTTTGTGTGGATTTTGGATATTGAAAAAAAACAAAGGGATATGGTTGTTGTGTGTATGAAGTACACATCTATCTATGGATGAAGAATATCTCATGGCAATGTGCTTAAAACATTGGATAGTAAGCATTAAAAAATGAAGTGGAGTGGGCATTGAAAAAGAAGCTTATGTGGTTTTTGGTTTCTTGTAATTAAATGGAGAATAGGCATTAAAGTAATGTGTGTGAGTGACATAGACTTGATGTGAGTTAGTGTTGGTGCCGTACAAGTTCAAATTAAGAAAGGAAGGGTTTTAGTTATTCAATGACACAATGATCGTGAATCTCTACATGGTGTGTTTCATATATCTTTGATTTATAATAGAAGTCTAGTAAAAAGACGCAAGCTGGAAAAACCCCGTGCGTGTGTGCGTTACTGCGGTGGTATGGAGGTCACGTATGAAAGAAACAAGATTGGCTAGCTACGTATGGTGATTTGGGTTGTTTATGGTCTCACTGTTGATATACGTGTGAAGTAATGTGAGTGTGTCTCTTGAAGTTGCTGGTTTTATATGTCTATGAAGAAAAATCCTGTTTGCTGCGTATGTTAATTAACATAGCTGATTAACGTGTTTTGGAGTATGAGCTATGGTTAAGTTTGTTTGTTAGTATGGTGAACATCATCTTCAGTGATATGGGTATTAGTTGTTATTTGAAGCAACACCGTGACTTATTCTTGTGAAGAAAGAATCAACTATGGAGAAGGTTTTCAACTGGGTTATTTCAAGAAGATAAAATCCATAGGGAAGTCTTTCTTTTTATCCCAAGTGTATTATCGTTTTGTTTCTAGTTATGTTAATCACTTGAGTTGTTCATTTAATTATCTTTATTACCAAACAGTGTGTGAAAATCCTCTATCGAGGTTAGTACGAGGTGGTCATACTATTGGGTGTGAAATTCTTTCACGAGAAGTGAGATTGAGAGATAGTGTCAAGGGTTGAGTGGTGTCTACTTAGTAAAGCCTTGGGTAAATCTATTATACTTCGGTGAAAGTGATTGCCACATAAATGTAGGCAAGGTGTACTGAACTGCATTACCAAATTTCTGGTGTTTTTTAATTATTTCGATTTTGCTTGTTTTTATTTTGTTGGTGCCAAAGAAGTTTGCGGAAAGTTTGCGAAACAATTAACAGTTTTGATTTTTCAATTGATATTAGAGCTAGGTCACCAATTCAGAATTTCGTAGCAAGTTGGTGCAGATCCTAGTTTCGCAAACCTGGTCATAAAAGAAGGTGCATCAATTATCAGGTCACTGTTGTTGGACAGATTTAACTATCCTGTATGGAAATCACGGATGAAAGTCTTCATTCAAGCTCAAGGCACGTGAGCTTGGCATTCAGTAGTACATGGGTGGACGCATCCAATAATCACTGATAATAAAGGAGAGGCAGTTCAGAAAGATCCATCTGAATGGACAAGAGTTGAAAAAGAAAGTGCACTCGGAAATTCACAAACAATGCATGCAATATTCAGTGCTATTGATGAGGGATGCTTCTCAATGATTTCAGCCTCTAAATCAGCAAAAGAGTCATGGGACATGTTGCAGACTATTCATGAAGGGTTTAAATCTACGATATCGTCAAAACTACAGATGTTAGCTATGCGGTTTGAAGAGCTAAAGATGGATGAGAATGAGATTATTGGAGATTTTTATGAATGATTGAGAGATATAGCCAATCAAGCTCATCAATTGGGGAAGGAATAATCCAACGTGAAATTAGTTAAGAAAATGTTGAGATCGCTACCTCTAAGGTTTATTCCGAAAATTGCAGCAATAGAGGAGGCCCACGACATTAATAATCTTTCATTGGAAAAAGTTATTAGAATCCTTACAAACTTCGAGATGAATCTTTTAAGAGGTAAATAAGAAAAAAAGAAAAGGATTGGCACTATAGTTGGAAACTAGAAAGAGTGTGAATGACTTGGAAGGTGAATTCGACGAGAATGAGGATATGGAGCTATTAACACGAGAGTTCAGTAGGTGGCTGAAGAGAATGAAAAAGGACAGACCCAAGTTTAGGCAGAATGGTGGATGTTCATTGAGTGATGTTGGAGAACATCAAGTCAAAATACAAATGGGTGAAAGGAAGGCAAGGAGAATTCAATATCATAATGTCAAGGTTTCAGACATATTCAATATGAATGTGCTAATACTTTGAAGAAGAGAAAAGGAAAGTCCTTCACAAGCACCTAGAGTGAGAATGATTCCGAGAATGAATACGGTAGCGAAGAAGAAATAGTGAATAGTGCTACATTGGTTGCTTGACATAGCAAAGTTCAATTACTTGCTTAACAGTAACTGAAGACCGAAAAAAGGAAAAATCGGAAAATTTCAAAAATAACTCATCTCAAGACCTATTATAAGATTACTACAGTGATGGAAGTGGCCTAGACAACAAAAAGGGGAATATTTACGAGGCTTACGAATTAATGTACGAAAAATGGGTGAAAATATGTAGAAAGAATGAAAGCTTGAAGGAAGAGAATCTCTCCATGAAGAACACCATCCAAGAGTTAGAAAAGAAATTGATGTTGACGTCAGATGAGCTTGGTGAAGCTAGAATAAAATTAGTAAGTATCGAAAAGGGATTGAGAATGTTGAATGGAGGCACAGAAAAATGAGAAAAGTTAATGGAAATCGGTAAGGTTAAAGGAGATCTTCAAGGCATTGGCTATAAGGGTGAGTGCTCTAAAATGAATGAGAAGAAAGATGACATATCCAGATATGTCCAAGAAGAAACTTCGAGGAACAATCGAAGATTTGTGCCCACATGTCATTTTTGCAAAGTTGTTGGGCACATAAGGCCGAGATGCTACAAGATGTTAAGCACACTTGGATTAGAAAGGGTCAATTACAGACATAAATTGTGAAGAAAAAACAAGAAGTTATCTATATTCACAGTTAGTTACTGTTTTTAAAGAAACTGGCTATACAGAGAACAAGACAGTTACTTCAGAAGAAGAAATCGATGACAAAGATAACATGACGAAGAAAAAGACCAGGTTTGAATTTCTTCGAGAGGCACAAGGACTGTGTACTTTACATTTTTGAAGTATTTTTTGTGTTGTCAAAAAAACGAAACATAAAAAAATTGTCTTTTTTAGTTCTTTAATTTTTATGTTGCCATTGTTGTCTCATCTTTTTAGTAGTTTACATTGTGACTTCTATTTGGCTCCATCGAAAACTCCGAAGCTCTCTCATCAGTGTGGGTATCTCTCTCGAGGGGAGACATCAGATTGTTTATGATGAATATTCCATTTAGGGAGAGATTTCAAGACATATGCGTCATTATTCGTTGTGCTTTTTGGCATCTGTTTGTCCCAAGGGGGAGAAATTTGAATGATTGGATAACTTGATGTTCGTTGGAACTTGATGTTGGATTGAGGGAGAGTATTTGTCATATGAATTGTGAATTTGATACTTATATGTCCAATTATGTTATTTAGGGGGAGTTTCATATTTGTGACAAACAATGCCAAAAAGTGAGAGATTGTTAGGATATATGTTATATATCTTTTATTTAGTTTTGGCATCTTATTTATTAATTAGACATATAAGATATTAATTGGATAATGAATTTGATTCAAAAGCCATAAGGATAGAGTTACTGCTGAATTGTGTGGATTTTGTGGATTCAAGAAAATAAAGAGATGAAGTTGTTATGTATTTGAAGTGAGACTCTCATTATGTGGGGGACGTGTGCGCATCTTCAATTTACTGCAGAAGTCTATCTCCAACGTGAGTGTGTGATAACAGAGCTAATGTGAGTGTGCAGTAATAGAGTTCATGTATGGGACATATAGTTTTGGGTGAGTTAATTGTTCATTGAAAAAATACTGCAAGAATTGCGCATGTCATGTGTGTGAGCTAAACAACGTGAGTTGAGTGAAAGATGCGACAGTGAAAAATGGGCTGGCTGTGTTAAAGTGAAAGAGGTGTGTGTGCGGCAATCTTATATGGTGGGGTTAATAGCTGAACAAAGATAAGTGTGTTGCGTGTGGGTCAAGGACTTTTGGTGCATCCTGCGTGGATGCCATGAAATTAAAGTGAAGTGGGTGTTAAAGTTAAGATGGTGTGTGTGAGTGTTATGTAAGGGTGGCATAACAAAAGTGAAGAGCATTAATTGTTATTGAAAAACACAGCTGCATCTATATTTTTTCGGGGATTGCAAATACCGTGGGTTAGTGTGTTGATTTTTCCAGATTTGTTATTTTTTCGGGGATTGCAAATACCGTGGGTTAGTGTGTTGATTTTTCCAGATTTGTTTATTTGTGGTTGTTAATATGTTTTGAGTAAAAAACACCGTGGGTTAGCTTCTATTTCCATATTTGTTTTATGGTTTTGTGAGTGAGATATACATGGTGTCTGGAATATCCCGTATGGTTTAATTAGAGTTGTTAAAGTTAGGATGAATCAGTTCAACTGGTGGACAGATTTTCATATTTATTTCAGTAGAGCTGAACCTTTCAGAAGGTTATTTTTCTCTTTCATCTCAAGTGTATTATTGTTTTGTTATTAGTTGATTGATCACTTGAGTTATTATATTTCTTTCATTAAAAGTTGTTCAGAAAATCCTCTGTTGAGGTTAGTACGAGACGGTCGTACTATTGGGTGTTAAAATCTTTCACAGGAAGTGAAGTTGAGAGATAGTGTCAAGGGTTGAGTAGTGTCGGCTCAGTAAAACTTTGGGTAAATCTATTGTATTTCGGTGAAAGTATTAAGCTAGGTGAGGGCCCTGCAGACATAGGCAAGGTGTGCCAAGCTGCGTTATCAAATTTTCGATGTTGACTTATTTTTGGTTCTCTTAATTTTTCTGATTTTTTTTGTTTGTTACAAACAAATCGGAAAGTTTGCGAAACTACAACCCCCTTCTGTTTTTCACATGCAATCTCCTACAAATGATCACCTTTAGGCTCTCAAACGCATATTGAGATACTTAAAGTCTACCATCCAACATGGCATTCTTCTCAAACCCACCTCTTCACTCACACTCAATGTCTTTTGTGGTGCAAATTGGGCAGGAGATTTCACTGACCGTCAGTCTACCACTGCTTATGTTGCTTACATTGGCTCTAATCCCATCTCATGGGCTTTTCAGAAGCAACGTTCAATGGCCAAGTCCTCCATTGAAGCGGAATACCGCACAATTGCATCCACCGCCACTGAAGTTATCCTTCTTCTCCTAATATTTTCTCATATAACATTGGTGCTACCTATTTGTGTAGTAATCTTGTCTTCCATTCTCGCATGAAAGTACCTTTCCATTGACTACCATTTTTTGCGTGAACTTGTAGCTTCGGGTGCAGTCTGAGTCTCCCACGTTCCATCAAGCATGCAACTAGCGGATCTACTCACCAAATTGCTCAGTGGCTCTCGTCATCTCTCACTCACCACCAAGATTCGAGTTGTCCCACCTCCATTTTGAAGGGGTGTATTAAGAGAATATTCTGCGCATGTATAATCCACTGGACCAACCCACGTACAATCTTACCTGTATGCAAACACCCTGCGCCAGCATATATTTCTGTTATTACCGCATATATTTCTGTTGTAACTTCTCAATACTCTCGTTCTTCTCTGTATAGGGGGTGTTTGGTGAAGAGCTTATCAGCTCTTTTTTGGCTGATTGACTCAATTTAGCTTGTTGACTTTATACAAAAGTTCATAAGCTTGTTTGGTAAAGAACTTGTTGGGTTGGCTGATTCAACCCAACCAGCTGTTTTTTAATAAGCTCCCTGTAGCAGCGTTTCGTCCCCGATCAGCTGTTTGTTTTTTTTTAAGTCCATTTTACCCTCGTCGATTTTGCTCTCTCACCGCTTCATTCCTCTTTCTCCAGAGTCTTCTTTACTTGTTCTCACCGTCTCACCCTCACCCATCTGCTGCTTCATTCATTTAGTTGTCATTTAATGGTCGGCTTTTCCAATAAATGTTGGATTGCAAGGAGGAACACCAATTGCATCAGAGGAGCAGGAAGCAGGTACGAACTTTGTTAAACCTCTGATAAGTTTGCTAGACCCATTTCTTTCATTTCTGGGTTCAGTTGGTTGATGATTCAGAAACAGAAGAAGGCTTGCATATGCTTCGATTCTTCTTAATTCCTCTTGATTGATATGCCAGGTTCTTTTGACCTTTGGCAGTTTCCCCTTGTTCAGTTATATGATGCAATCCGTCCATATCTGGAAATTTTCTTCAATTTTTGTGGTGTTTATATTTCATTTATGGTCTTATTGATATATGATCAATGTTTTACAGAACAATCTGATGAATTTGAGCTTGCGTTCTTATGATAAACAAGCATTATATGGCATGATTGGCAGTGATATCATGGATTCATGATTGAAATTCTTCTTCGGCTACCCTTAATGTCGTTTCTGCAGTCGAGGTGCGTCTGTAAATAGTGGAAGAATCTTATATCTGATCCTGTTTTCATCTCCGAGTACTCGCGGAGAAGTCCGCATCGACATGTCTCGGGAT
>JANZXV010000009.1:20020533-20033124 GCA_027576455.1 Erythroxylum roigii
CCCCCCCCCCGAGATAATTTAATAAAAGAAGATTACTGGACACAACTTTTTATTTAAAATTACTTAACAAATATTAATGAAGCTAAAGAAAACAAGAGCACACCTTGTTAGTTGTTTCATAAAAATCAGAAAAGGAAGATCCCTAAAGTTGAAAGTTTCATATATCTTGCTCTAACTGCAAAGTTCCTAAACCTAAGTTGGTTAGATTGAAATTAAGAAGGAGATGAGGAGCAAAAATGAAAGAAAACGAAAAAAAATAGCACACTTGAATTGATAAGAGGGAGACGAGTGTGAAAAATGTAAAAAAAGGGGGGCAAAAATAGGAAGAGGACATAACATTAGAAAAAGAAAAAGTTGGCATTTGGAATAGCCATATGAAATGCAGGTAATGGCCCTTGGTTTTCCTTTTCCCTCTGGTGAACTAACCCTTTTTCTCTTTCAACCTTGCTAAAAAAGAGCTTGATGGATTTGAACTTCAAAATTCTTAAATTGATGTTCATGAGGCCTTTGTTTTATCTTGCATACTTTTAAAGATGAAGCAGATTTTTATGTCGGTTGTAGTCCTTTTCAAATAGTGGTGCATTTCCACCAGTTAATTAATACGAAATATTCTTTTTCGCAGGCCCTATTTTGTGTTAACGAGCATCGCTCATCCTTCTTCTTTGTAGTTTGTAGCTGTCCGTTCATCCAAGTTTAAGTCGTCCAACTACTATTTACCATATGTGTTGCTTTAATAATACGTTAATTAGATGTGTTTGAGTTTTGTGTGAATGCAAAGGAGGTCTTGATTTTGTGTTGTTGTTTAGAATATTCTTATAATTATTGATGAGTTTTTATGTCCTTCTTTAATAGTCTAACTATTTATGTTTAGGTTATGTTTGAATCATTGATGAGTAGATGTATGATTACATAAGCATTTACTGTATGTGAAATGAGTTTGAGATCTTATGGATGATTTGAGGCATAATAAACCCCCTAGGATGGTATATAGGCTGGAAACCCGTGATACAGCTCCCATAAGACTTATCGGTGAAAAATTCTACAAGCCTAGGAGTCACAGCGAGAACTTGCTTTCTTAATTCACAAGCGTAAACAATACCACATACCATAGTTTTGAAATTAATTGTAGGTGATTAATTCAATTGATTAATACTTCAACTTCGATGTGATTAATGCAAACTTAGTATTAACACAAGAAATTTGTAAGTTTTATAGACAAAACAATTGTTTGCATAAAAAACTCCTAAGATGGTATATAAGATGGAAACTCGTAATACAGCTCCCGTGAGGCTTATCGGTAAAAAATTCCACGAGCCTAGGAATCACAGCAAGAACTTGCTTTCTTGATTCATAGGTGTAAACAATGTTACGTACCATAAGGGATGTTGCTTTCTTGATTCAAAGGTATAAACAATGTCACATATCAATTGTAGGTAATTAATTAGATTGATTAATACTTAAGGAATGTTGTGTAAAGTTTAGATGTTTTGTAACCTAGGGGACATAAAGGATGCTAACTATGAAATCACACTTTTATATTAACAGTTTTGTATAAATGAGTAATGTTGATGGATCTTGGATGTATAGACGATTAGCACCTGATGGTTTCATTAATCCTGAGTTCGTTGAGGGAGTTAAAGCTTTTATTCATTATGCATGTTCTCAACCTACATATATGGATCACCTAAAGATCATATATCCATGTAAAAAAGTGCAAACACATTCGTTTCCTTCTTACTGATGAAGTGAATAGGCATTTGCTGATAAAAGAGTTTATCCCAAATTATTTTAAATGGACATGACATGGGGAGCCATTGATTTGTAGCACATTAAGGGGTAATGAAGTATACTAGTCAGTGAATGAAGATGAGTTTGAAGGGGAGATTGGTTTTAGAACAAATAATATGGATGTAAATGAAAATCTTTATATGCAAATGGTTTAAGATGCAGCCAATTATACCTTTCAGGAAAATATAGAAAATCTTGAAGAAAAACCAAACTCACATGTACAACAATTTTTTGACTTACCATACTCAACTGACCAAGAATTGTGGCCAAATTGTGAGACAATGACTCAATTGTCTTCAATTGCTTAAATATTGAACATAAAGTCTGAAAGGCATATTTCTGATTATAGTTTGATAAAATTTCTTGGATGGTATAATGAATCATTGCCTCCTGATCATATAATGGTTGATAGTTTTTATAATATGAAGAAACTTATTAGGGGTTTTGGCTTGCTTGTTGAATATGTTGATTGTTGCAAATTGGGACGTATGTTGTATTGAGGAGATGATGTGGAATTACAAGAGTGCAAATTTTGCGGTCAATCTAGGTTCAAGCCTAAAAAGCGTTCTATGAAACAGAAATTAGTACCTTGGAAGCGGATGTATTATTTTCCGCTAACTTAGAGACTTCAAAGACTATATGCTTCTGATGTTACTACATCTCACATGAGGTGGCATAATTAACACAAACAGGAAGATGGAATAATGAGTCATCCATCATATGCACTGGCATGGAAACATGTCAATACACCCATTATGAGTTTGTAGCTAAAAGTCGAAATGTTAGGTTGGGATTATTAACGGATAGATTCCAAACTTTTGGTCAATTCGGCCAACAATATTCATCATGACCAATCATAATTACTTCTTATAATTTGCCTCCATGGATGTGTATGATTGAGGCTTATATGTTCTTGACAGTGATTGTGCCAGGGCCTACAAATCCAAAGCATAAAATTGATGTATTATTACAAGCATTGATATCTAAATTGCAACATCTTTAGGAATATGGTGTTGAGACATATGATGTGTCTCTGAAACAAAATTTTACATTAAGAGCAACTTTGATGTGGATCATTAGTGATTTTCCCGCATATGCTATATTGTTTGGATGGATTTGCCCTTAGATTATTGAAATACATTTTTTTAAATCTCTTGATTCCAAGGGCAAATTTGTCCGAAAATACCCAATTGGGGTATTTTGAATGAGAATAAAAAACACAGGGGCTAAGGTGAACAAATTAAAAACACAAGGGCTAAGATGAATAATCAAGTATATCACAGGGGCTTTTTTATAGGATTTGCCAGTGTTTTTGAATCACATGGAAAAGGAGAACAAAGAATTGAAAGTAAAGCTTTTTAGGAAGACGTTTTGAAATAAATGAATATGTCACATGTGACAAAAATGAACCTTTGAACAATCCAAATAATGAATATGTTGAAATTTTATCTGAGGAGGGCGAGAGATTTGAAGAGGAACTTGAGTTTGATTATAATTCTTCAGAAAAAAGAAGATGATGATAATTTTGATTTACAATTAAGTGTTGATAGCAATTAATTTGTGTTTGTAATAGAATATTATATTCAACAAATCAATTATTTCCTTTTCAATATATTGTATGAAATATTGAATTGAAATTGTTATATTTTTGGAGTATTCATTCAAATATGAATTTCAAGTTGAAATATGCCACTAAAGAGAAAACAGGATATGATGCAACTAAGGTTCAGACCACGATTTGGAGCCAGTTATTATCTATGTGAAGCATCACATTTTGCAGTTGCAACCGAATCAGATGTTGTACCTCCAGCTACTATACTTGTAGATGAGGCATCACCTTCCGTACCTGCTGCTACACGATCGACCACCCCTATACCGACAGAGATATCAGGGGTAAACAATGTGGATGAAGGAAGCGACCTCCAACCTGGAGCTGAGGGAGCTGATGAAAGAACTAACATCACAATAGTCAACAATTTGTAAGTGAAAATACAAAAAACACCACGTGTTTATAATTAAGTTATAGGTTTAAATTTAAAAAATGGTATAAAATAAATTGTTTTTATATTAGGTTGATTCCGTCTAGATCGTGCTCAAGAAACATAACATCCAAATTCAAGGCGAAGATTGATCTTAAGAGTTATATATAAAAGAATATCTCTTAGGCAAAGGAATTTTACTATTAGGAGTTTGAGGTACAAAAAATATTTTTTTTGTTTTTTAATTGATTTTATACATTAATTAAATAAATATTATTACATTATAAGTACTTATCGTATGTTTTCCTTTTGTTTCAGAATTTTTTTTAGGATTCTGAATTTGATGCGGTCATTTATAAAGTATGGGAGAGACAAGCATGCATACGTTATCAAGACTTTGTTGGTGCGATACACGAGATTGATATACTATCGCCTTATATTTCTGAACAAATATGGAGTTGTTAGCAACAGTATTGGACATCACCTGAGGTAATGTCTATTTCAAAGCACAATTCTACCAACATACGTGGAGGATTGGGGGAAAGAGTCTTCCTGTACATACTGGAGGATCTATTACCTACCACAAGCATGCAGAGAGACTTGTAAGTATCTACACTTTACATTTATATTCTGATTTTTTACTTTGGTGTATTTCAATTTAATTTGATGTGTGAACTTTAGAATGAAAATATGTGTATTACGGAGAATGATAATGTTATAAATGTCTTAAGCCATATATGATTGTATTGTTGAGTTACTTTTTTTGTTCAACAGGGGTTAAATATAATAAAAATAGAGAAAATTTTGCTGAAATTTTTATAAATTGTAATTCACTTATAACATTTTATTCTGATGTAGGAAAGGTCTATGGGTACACGAAGCCTACACCCTGTCAGCTCTTTTTACACACTCATACTAAGAAACATAACGGTGTGACCTTTGTCAAAACTCAATGTAGAGAACTAAATGTATGTGAAATTTATGCATTAATATTAATGCTTAATAATTATCACTTACTAACATAACCATTTCTTCTAATAAGACCAAATACAAGAAAGCATTCAACAACAGCCTCAGCAGTCTAAAGATGTTGATGGGAGTCAAACTAATCTTCATACAGTAGGTCGTAGGGACTGTCGTGGAAGGATATTCGGCTTAGGTTCATTTGCAAACACATGTTATTCGCAATCCTCCACATCTAGTACAACATCTAGTAGGCGATCCGCACCCAATGAAGTCTATGAGCTTCAGAGTATAGTTCAGACATTAGCAACTCAGTTGTAACAGTCGATGGAGTACATAACTCAGCTCCGTAATGAGGTAGATGAGTTGAATTATTCACGATTACCAAATGAATAGCATACTTGTAGTCATTTCGTACGAATTATAAATACTTATTATGTACAAAATAATTTTTTATTATCAATTAAGATAAATTTTACTTTATATCATCAATCAACTTTCTGTTTTAACAAATTAAATGTAGAAACAAATCAAAATATTGTCAACAAATAACTCATAACTGTATAAATTATGCATCAACTATAAGATCATCAAATAAAATTAAATGCAGGAAAATTAAAAAACAGTTTTAGTAAATTTACCGACAGAAAAACAAAGTTCATCGGTAAAATCTATTTGATTTACCGACGGATAAATAATAACTATCAGTAATGTTGTCATTAATATACTGACGGAATAACCACTTCCGTCGGTAAGTTACCAATGAACAAATCTTTTCTGTCAGTAACTTTACCGATTGAAACAATAACCGTCGGTATATTCAACGACAGTAACACAAAATGTCCGCCGGTAAATTTGCGACGGACATTCTGTGATTTGTCGCAAATTATTACCTATGGTCATTTCTCCGATGCCTTAGTCCATCGGTAAATTTCGTCACTAACTTAGCTTACTAACGGAATGTGTAAGTTTTCCGTCGATAATTTCCATCGCTAAATTTCATTTTTCTTGTAGTGGTGTCTTCCTTGTGAGAAGAGTATAAAAGTAAATACTTAATGAGGTGTTTGGTTGACTGGAATTACCATTCCATTCGTGATCTATTCTTGATAATAGGTTATTCCTTTCATTGTTTAAAGAAAACATACAGAATATATAATCCAAGAGTTTACTTATTCATTAAGTTTGGGGAATAAGTAAACTCATCTTTCTCTTTATCTTTATCTATTTCAAGTAGGTCGGGAGTAAAAATGAGAATTTATTGGACAAAAAATTCTTAAGGAATCCACATATTTACTTAGCTATAATAATAATAATCATCATCATCATCATCATTATTATTTATGTACATAATTGCTTGTGTATATATAGCTTTGATGTGGTTAGTTACATCTAAATGTTGTGCTGACTTTCTTTTTCTCTTCACAAGCGCAAGTAATGTGAATTCACCATTTTCACTGGGAAAAGGCTTTTGATTACGCCATCAGAATTTAACTCGTTAGAACAAATAGCCAAAGGATGTGGATGTGTCAAATGCCAGATTGTACGAAGAAAGAAGGCCAATTTGTTTGAACAGAAGATATGTGGAGGCTGTGATGTGCCAGTGGCTATCTGGGAATAAAGCTAATTCAATCTTTTAAACATAACTTCAATAAGAATTTGATTATCATGACTTGACTTAAAAGAAAAGAAAAATAAGCTCATTAATTAATTGATCTAATTTTTTAAGTTAATAAGTTCTTATAAATTATAATTAATTAATTAATTTTTGTTGAATAATTTTTTAATTAAAATTTAAAATTTTCAATATATAAATACAATTTCTTTCGATCACATTTTGAATTCTTTATCATTCAAATATCAATTTTAATACATAGATAGATATTGAACAATAAAATCACTTTCGTTTAATATATAAAATTTCTACAACAGGTGGTAGCAAGATTGATATTTCATTATTCAAGTACATATGCTAAATGCATCCATATTGTTATTTTACTCTTACTTAACACGGTTATAGAGCAATTCCCTTACACGTTGGGCTTAATAGCAGCACTGTATCCTTGGTCATATTGGCGAGACCAGAGCATGACACCTCCATACTTGGGCGAGGACTTGACAAATGGCAAAATCTGAGAATTCACAACATCAGGTGGGACGTAGCCACTCCCCGCCGCGCTAGGAGAAGCAGGCAACCCCACGTATACTTTTCCGGCCTGAATTGTCGTCCATTGATTCCAAGAACTCTTGAATTCGTCACCATTGCCTGAGAATTCACAACCGTTGTTGTAGAATTGGACCCAAACGAAGTCGAAGAGTCCAGTTCCTATTGCCCCATTGAGCCACGTATCTGGGAATGGACACTGAGGAGCTGCTGATAAGTACACCTTCTTCTGGCCGCCGAATCCTGACAGTGCTTTTGCCAGCTCGTCCCAGTGTTCAGTTGTGCCTCCTTCAATGTCGAAATCAATACCGTCCAACACAGCATCACCAAGTGGACGAGACCCCGATTGCCCTCCAAGATAATTGTCCCACAGGTACTGTGCAACTTGCCTGGAGTTTTGTTTTGTTAGAATAAATTAAGAAGACGATATGTGTGGAGAAAAAAAAGCTGAAAGTTACTTTACGTTTAAGTACTCTTTCCACTACCTGGCATCATCAGCTGAAATGAGTGTGTAGCTTCCTGAAGCGCCTCCGAGAGAGAGTAGGACCTTAATGCCTTGACCCTGGCAAGCTTTAATGTCATTGCTTAAACTAGAACAGCCGCCCCCGGCAGGGTCACAATGCCCTGCTAGGTTAAGCACTGGTGTCTGTCCATTGCCAAAAGTGACAAGGAAAGCTAAATTGACAATGGCATAGTTGCCAGAAGAACAAGCATCTGGCAAGCTTCCCTCATCCCTATTTTGACCCCAGTACACGGCGATATCGCCTGCACTTGACCCCTTAATAATGGCAGAACACAGCAGGCAGAGTAAGGTAAGTGAAAATGCAGTTCGATAAGCCATTGTTGTTACCTTCTTTTTGTTGGTTTGCTTCGCTTCAAGATCTTCTTCACTAATTTATAGAAGGATGTCTCAGGTTAGCCTGAAGCTTGTGGAAATAAACTTGTGGGAAAAGTCTACAAGACGTGCATTTTGGGCACTCTTTTATAACTTGTGGGACATCCACAAGACCTTTTATAATGCACAATCTGAGCTAAGTTTACGTGTTGTTCGACTAAATTTTCCATGAACTTGTCCTCACTCGGTCAATCCGTCAATCTGAGAAATTTCCAAGTTCTTTAAGTTGTCTGTAGGTTTGGCAAAAACTGAGAAAATTTATGCTAATGTTTAATAAGTTCACATTGAAAGTCATACAATATTAAAGACATACAATACCAGCGTATACGGGGCGGTTGAACTGCATTTCAGGTTTGAAGATGCAGGGTCTCTGAATGATGAATTCAGGCCCAATGCATAGAACCTTCCTAGTTCCAAGCTGTGAATTGCTACAAGCCATGAACTATGAACTCCAGTCAGGTGTAGACCGCCAGGAGCCTTGGCCTCAAATGTTAGATAGATATTAGTAACTTTTCCAAACTTTTCTGTTATAATAAAATTAAATTATGGAATATTAGTATTTATAAATTTAATTATTAATGTTAAAATTTATTAACAAAAGTATCTTTATTTTGAAAATTTTAATAAAATATTAAAATTTTCACATTATTTTGATAAGGATTTATTTATATTAAAGAAAAACAAAATATATTTTTATTAAATTTTAATATGTTAATAGTTAATTGAAAATTTTTAGTAACAATTGAAAATCAATATACTATAGGGGAGAAATTAAAATATCTAATCTTAACTGAGCTTTGAATTAGTTGAAAAGTTTGAATTTGATCAAATTTAATGTTCCATTCTTCTTCTTTTCCATATTTTCAAGTGGTAATTATCTTTCTCCTTCATGTGAACCTTTTCTCTTGTATTTCCTCTTCTTCTTCTTTTTTTTTGTAGTAGGCTAGACATAAAATTATAGAGATTAAAAAAATACATTAGAAATGTATAAAACTTTATATAGGTAAGATTTTTAGCTAAATTACTTCCCTTTTATTAGTGATTTTTTATCATCCTAAACTAGTTTCTAGTTGTGATAACAATTTTGATGAAATTGAAAAAAATGAAGAAAAAAAGTGATTGAAAAGATGAGAAAAAGAGGAGCTAGGAGAAGAGAAAACGGGCAAGAAGAAGAAAATTTTAGGAAAATTTAAGATTTTTTAAGGGACAAAATTAAAATTAGAATTTAATTGTTAGCGTATTTTAGTAATAATAAAAAAATGTGAGGGTAATAGAAAATTTAATAATTAAAGGTATTTTAGTAATTATGGTAGTAAGATAAAGTAAGGATATTTTTATTAAATAAGAATAAAGTGGTAAAAAACGGGTAACTTTGGATTACCAAATGTAATTAGGTTTGAAAATTTTTCTTAAATAAATTTTAATAGAATTTTATAAATGTCTAGGTTCGAAGGATGGATTAAGGAGTAGATTGGACCAATTAAAATAGTTAAGTCTAAAAATCAAGGAAGGATAACCTTAAATTATACCCTTATAATTGTGTACGGTTCAAAAATTTGTAAATTTTTCTTATTAATAGATTATTTGATGGTGAATCATATTTTGAATTAGTAATTAATTACTTAAATTAATGATTAATAATTAAATATATAGATTTTTAAATATTTGAATTATTTTGAATTATTTTATTTATTAATAAATAATTTAGACGGAACAAAATGTTTAGTAAATTGAGAAGGAATAAAATGTTAAGTATTTATATTTTGTTACATGATATGATGTGTATTGCCTAAAAATTTGGGAAAAATATTATATTTATAATTTTCAGTTATGCATATAATTAAGAATATTAGTATAAGATAAATTATGTTTACGAAATTAGATAGAGAATAGTCTATAAGTGTTTGAGGATAGACTGTGAAAGTTGTGAATTTCTAGTTTGCCTAGGGTAGACTATATTCGATAGTCGTAGATTAATGAGTTATTGAAATATGAGCGCGTTATCGCTAGGTACATATCCGTGGAGCAAACACTGGGGCACTTTGAGTCTTAGAGATGCCCTTTATCGATGGCTAGGTACTAAAGTGATATTGAAGCATCCCGAGTCCTGGGAATATCCTGTGTTAACAACTAGATACTATGATGATACTAAGGTACTAAATTAGATTAACGGATTGAGGTACCCTATACCGATATTTACATATTTGATTACATTTTCACTTAGTGAGTGATAATAATGAGTATAAATGAGCTAAAAGACCATTAAATGTAAGTCTAATAAGTTGCAAACCACTGCATATAAGCCTATTAGGTTAAGCATGACCCAGTTAATTTAGTTAATAAAGAAGTAAAACATAAATCGTAGTAATTAAAAATAATTAGCATTAATAATTAATAGTATTATTATTGTGGATGTTTACTGAGTATTGCTTATGTATTATATATATCATTTACCTATTTTCAATATGTGTTGAGTTATTTGATTTTAAGGACATGGTCATGTTACCCTTATTGAATAGACAATTAACTTTTTGCCGCTATATTTTTTTAAAAGATAGAGAGAATGTCGATAATTTCAGTGCACAAGATTGACATTGTAGATTTTAGGTGGGCAGATCAATTTGTTTTATTCTGTATGCTTTTAACTGTTACAATTTGGGATGATTATGCTTGAACAAAAAAAATTTGTTAATGACGAACATTATTTTTTAGACAAATGAAAAATTTTTAATTAATGAGGTGATTGTGGAAATTTTTGTCTAGATTGTGGTTTAGGAATTTTATAGTGTCACATAAAGAACTGTTACCTTCTACCAAGATGAAAAGGACTGAGTTTTAATTTTTAAGACTCTGGTTAGAATTCTAAGTTTGCTCTTTGATTTTGGACCACAAGACACCTCTACCATAAAATAAACAATACTCGTAATTCTAGAATTGTAGTCGCGATCTTATCGTCGTTATACTTATCCCAGAGCATCACGCCACCGTACTTAAAGATTTTACTAAAGGTAGAACTTGTGTGTTGGGAACATTTGAGGGCACATAACTATTATATGCAGCTGCATGAGAAGCTGGGATTCCTGCAAAGAACTTTGTGGCAAGAATAGTTAACGTCCATTTAGTCCAGGAGTTTTAAAATTGTCAGGATTGCTACAACTATAATCGAACTACAAGACGTGCACTTTGGGCACTCTTTGCGAAGTCCACAAGACCTTTTATAATGCGCAATCATTTACGTGTTGTTCGACTAAATTTTCCATTGAACTTGTCCTCACTCGGTCAATCCGTCAAGCTGAGAAATTTCCAAGTTCTTTAAGTTGTCTGTAGGTTTGGAGGAAATTTATGCAAATGTTTAACAAGTTCACATTGAAAGTCAACAACGTTAGCTTTATATTAAAGACATACAATGCCGGCATATACGGGGTGGTTGAACAGCATTTCGTCAGGTTTGAAGATGCTGGGGTCCCTGAATGATGAATTCACGCCCAATGCATAGCACCTTCCTAGTTCCAAGCTGTGAATTATTACAAGCCATGAACTATGAACTCCAGTCAGTTGTAGAGGAGCCTTGGCCCCATAGATATTAGTCACTTTTCCAAACTTTTCTGTTATAATAAAATTCAATTATGGAATATTATAGTACTTATAAATTTAATTATTAATGTTAAAATTTATCCACAAAAGTATCTTTATTTTCATAATTTTAAGAAAATATTAAAATATTCACATTATTATGATAAGGATTTATTTATATTAAAGAAAAACAAAATTTATTTTATTAAATTTTAATAGGTTAATAGTTAATTGAAAAAATTTAGTAACAATTGAAAATCAATATACTAAAGGGGACAAATTAAAATATCTAATCTTAACTGAGCTTTGAATTGACTGAAAAGTTTGAACTTGATCAAATTTAATGTTCCATTCTTCTTCTTCTTCTTCTTCTTCATATTTTCAAGTGGTAATTATCGTTCTCCTTCATATGAACCTTTTCTCTTGTATTTCCTCATTTTGTTTACTTTGTAGTAGGTTAAAATCCATTAGAAAGGTATAAAACTTTATATATGTAAGATTTTTAGCTAAATTATTTCCCTTTTATCAGTGATTTTTTATCATCCTAAACTAGTTTCAAGTTGGAATTATATTCTGATTGTTTGTGATAACAATTTTGATGAAATTGAAAAAAAATGGAGAAAAAGTGATTGAAAAGATGAGAAAAAGAGTAGTTAGGAGAAGAGAAAGGGGAGAAGAAGAAGAAAATTTTAGGAAAATTTAAGATTTATTAAGGGAAAATTAGGAAATATGAATATTTAAGGGTAATATTAGAATTTAATTCTTAGCGTATTTTAGTAATAATAAAAAATTGTGAGGGTAAAATAGAAATTTTCATAATTATAGTGCAAAGATAAAGTAAGGATATTTTTATTAAATAAGAATAAAGTTGTAAAAAAGGGATAACTTTGGATTACCAAGTGTTGAAATTTTTTCTTAAATAAATTCTAATGGAATTTTATAAATGTCTAGGTCCAAAGGATGGATTAAGGAGTTGATTGGACCAATTAAATAGTTAAGTCTGAAAATCAAGTAAGGATAACCTTAAATTATACCCTTATAATTGTGTACGGTTCAAAAAATTGTAAAACTTTGTTATTAATAAATTATTTGATGGTGAATGATATTTTGAATTAGTAATTACTTAAATTAATGATTAATAATTAAATATATATATTTTTAAAGATATGAATTATTTTGAAGAACTTAATTGATAAGGAACAAAATGTTTAGTATTTATATTTTCTTACATG
>JANZXV010000009.1:20058800-20070990 GCA_027576455.1 Erythroxylum roigii
AAAGATTTTCATAAATTTTGAAAATTGGAAAAACCAAAACTAGAAATAAAAACAAAATTTTAAATAAATATTTTTTTTACCAAATTTGAAAACAGAAAATTAAAAAAAAAAGCAAATATGTGATTGCAGAGTATATTGGGCTCTTAATTTCAAGAGGTACTGGCCCAATTGGCCCAATGCGACATATTTACTCCAAAACCGACGTGTCGGCTAGTCGCATAGCATTAGCATGTAATCAGCTTCCAAAACTGTTTTAGAACTTCTTTAACAAGCTATTAAGTCCTAACGCACCAAACCGAAACTATATAAATAAAAATTACTTTGTAACCCAAGGGGTGTGATTGGTCATCTATCCTTAACTAAAAGTTAGGGGTTCGATCATTGACTTTAAGTATGGAACAGTCTTAAATCCTTGGGCCAACTGTCCCACCCTGTGAGGTGCCTACAAACCAGCGAGGGGATTAATCACTAGATCCGCCGGTGGATAACCTGGTCTAAGATTAAAAAAAATTTTACTTTGTAGTTTGTACTCTTCCGAATTTTCAAAAAAAAAAAGCGAAATAAAATTAACGTTTTATCGCCACTTCTCAGATCTGCCAAACAAACTCGGACACTACTTCCCTCCTCAATTCTAATTCACCGACTCGATTTTCCCTCCGATTTAATTCAGAATATTAAACCGACGAATTAGAGGCTTCCGACTCTTGTTTGATTCTCAATCTTGAGTGATGTTGAGCTCGATCGAGAATTTGAAGCAAAACCTAAGCAAGATCGTACTCGACGTTCACGACGGCGACGACGACGACGACGACGAAGAGGAGCTAAAGATCTACGGCTCTACCAACGGCGACCGTTCTTCGGTCTATGATCGGAGGAATTCTCATCATTTCGCGCATTCGAAGTCAAATTCTCGCTCTACTTTTGTAACCGATGGGATTGACTCTTCTTATAATTCAGAGGTGTGGTTCGTATCTTCAGTTTTTGTTTATCTAGTTTTCTTCTGGCTAGGAGTTGATGATATAGAATGATTCTTTTCCTCTTCGAGTTATATTCTTCAGAACTTGATAAAATCTGTAAATGCGCAATTATTCCTACTTCTTAGATACTTTGATTTCGTCAAACTGACGATTTAGGTTATTATTACTGCAAAAACCCGATTATTCTATCATTTGTTTGCGAATATCATCATGATTGTTTGCTATTGTAAGGAGTACATTGTAATTGAGCTTTTAATGTTTGGAAAGGGAGTAGGTATAAGAGTATAAGACATTGTCTTAGTGCTAGCCTCAAGTCATAATAATGACCTCAGACTATAAGTCTCATTGTTCTTGCAAATGTGAGATGATTGAGATTATTCACTTCATATGATAGACTACATTGGAAGTAGCACAAGCTAATATTGTCGTTTCGGAGTCCATTTAAAATAATTAGTTTCTAGTTGCTTGCTTGTACTTGTTCCTGAATTGCGGAGTCTCTAGCTTTCTCGTGCTTAGGTGAATTATTGTTGTCTGGACCAAATCCACATAGTTAATCCAGTTTAATTTGTTTCGTTTGAACTTTCTGCAGATTGATCACTACAAAACGGAAATAAGAAGACTTCAGGATTCTGAGGCAGAAATAAAAGCGCTGGCAGTTAACTATTCAGCATTATTAAAAGAGAAAGAGGTAATCTGATGACTGTTCATTTGATGCTTTGATTCAGTGTCTCAGACATGAGTGCGTACATCTTTTTGTGCTTCATGTTAATATTTAAAATCATGATGAAACTGTACTGCAGAATCTTGATATATGGTTCATGACTTTTTGAGACCCTAAGTTTCTTGTTCAAAAACTGCATTTTGTAGGATCAAATTTGCAGGCTGAACCAAGAAAATGGCTCCTTGAAGCAAAATTTGACCGCAACAAAGGAGGCCTTAAATTTGTCAAGAATTGATAATACAAGAGCATCAGCACATGCGGCCAATATGCTCAAGGTACTCTTTGAATCTTTTTTTTTTTTTAAGTTACTCTTTGAATCTTTATCTTGAGTTCTTGACACGTATTCATGGCAGATACGTGGTTTTCATTATATGATGCTAAAAATTGTGTAATTCTATTTTACCCTCCAACTATGAAACGTTGTCATTTGTTCTAGTGGGACCTTAGTTGTGCCTACAAACAACGCTTTCATGTTTGTTCTCTTTTTTTTTGGTTGTTAAACTGCATATGGTTATCTGAAAATGAATAACGACAATGAGAGTAACTGACTGGTTCTGCATTTTGCAAAGAAAATATTGAGATGCTTTAATCTTTGTTTCTCGACATGGACATAGAAAAAGAATCATGAATAAGGAAACAGTATGGGGTTTTTGCAGGGAAGTGGCGATCAGTCACCTAAAAGACAACAGAAATCACCTTCAGCTCTTGCCAAAAACCGTTTTGCTGGAGGTCAAACACAGAATGGAATAATGAATGGGGTAGCCCATACTTCTCATTTGGAAGCTACAAAGGAAAAGGTAATGGCAAGTTGTACGCAATTCTGTTATACAATAAGGATACCTTCCAGTACGAGAGGGAGGTAGCAAGTAGGAGAATCAAATTTCTTAGCTTCTTAATTCTTGGTGCTATTTATTTCGTTTTTCATTATGATGGAGGGAAAATAGTGCACAGCTAGATTTCAGCTTTGGTCTAGAACAGGGTTGATTGTGGTTGGAGCAATTGAGAGGAAATTAGGCTTGTAACAGAAACAATCTTGAATTAAAATTGCAGAAATAACAGTGCTATTAAAATTTCCATATCAACTTATTTATAAAAAGATTTTCTATAAGAATCCTATTTAGACAATTCCTAACTTGAGGTTGAAAATGCATCTGGGGCTAGTACTGCATCAAATAGGAAAATGGCATGAACAAACCTTAAACCAACCTAAATAGAAATAACATAATCTGGACTGCTTTGGGATGCTTGTGCTTCATTTTGTTGTCTGAATGAACTTGACAAATTATATCTGAATGCCTTTAGGAGCTTGCAGACTTGCTTGAGGAGAAAAATAGGTCCATGGCAGCAATGCAAGCCAATCATGAACAACAAGTAAAGCAGCTTAGGATGGAACTTCAAAAGGAACAAGATAAATTTGAAGATACTCAACTAAAATTACAAGGTATGTTTCTTTGCTTAAGTAATATAATTATGCCTATATTTTGTGGTTTTCAATCTTGTTTTGTTTCTGAAAATTTTATTGTTCTCTCCCCTTTTTGTTGGTTGTTTAATTTTAGAGAAGCACATGGTTAATGAATATTTACTAGAGGAGCTTCGGAAGCTGAAGATGAAAGAGAACAAAGTGAGTTTGGAGTTTAGATGGGGTGTATTGGGACTTAAATCAATATTATAACTATGGAATTACTACTTTTTGGTTTCCACCCTTCTTCTACATTAAGTCTGGATACATAAACCTTTGTATCAAATGCCATATGCAGATGCTTATTTTTTTGCAGATTTAATTTTACCCATCGGAATATTAATCTATAGATTGATTTTATAAGCTTAATGTAAGAATTTTACAGATATTTTCTTAATTCGTCCTGATTTTAGAACCTAAAACATTTGCATCATTTTTCTGATTGACATACTTCTATAGATATCAAAAACCTACATGGTGATTTAAGTGCTAAAATATCATAGATAAGAAACCTGGAGTTAGAGCTGCAAAGAGGGAAAGATAAGGATTCTGATGACACTTTAGAGTTTAAATACTTTGGAGAAAGAAAATGTTGATCTTAAGGTTATTGATATCATCCTCTTTAAACTTCCTTTCTTCATTGGCCCTTCCATACTAATATATTATACTATTCCTTGCACAATGGGGTTTTGATGTATATCCTTATTATTTAGAGGGAAAAGAACGAACTTGAGATTGCTTCGGAAGTGAGCAGAAAGTCTTTAACTGACGAGACCTCTCAAGATGGGGTAATATTTCCCTCTAATAATATATCCAGAAGAACCTCTTACATATTCATCATATTGATTTTTGACCTTTATATGTTTCTTTTCAGAAGGTAAATTCATCTGAAAATTCTCATATGAAGGATGAATTGGAGATATCATTGAAGAAATTAGAGAAAGATTTCAAAGAAACTTATCATGAAAGGGACAAGGCACGACAATAATTGGCTTGTCTTAAGCAGCACTTGTTAGAAAAGGTAGTCATCCCTCAAACTCCAATTTCATCTATTCAATATCAATCCGTGGCAAATAACTCATGTTTGTGAAATCCAGTGGTTTATGAATGCGTCTTATCAAAGAAAAAGAACTACGGTGGAGATAATATGTAGGATTTTTATGTTGTAATTGTTCTTTTCTGGGAATCCAAAGAATCAGAAAAGATGGATGAGGACAATGAAATTATTAAAGAACTTTGTCAAAATAATGAATATCTAAAAGCTCAGCTATTGAACTTGAAGAAAGCTTTGAAGCGAGCAATTGTAAGTCAAGAGCAAGTCCAGATGAGCAATAATAGTGAGATCCTAAAATCAAAGGAAATTATTGAAGATTTGAATAGAAAGCTTGCAAATTGTATGAGCATAATAGAATTAAATGATACTGAACTTATAAACCTTCAAACTGCACTTAGTCAGTATTTTGCCGAAATTAAAGCTAAGGTAAAATTTTGTTACTTTTGTAGTTAACCGTTGAATATCTCGCTATTTTGGTTTGTTTCTTATGCTAATATTACTATAATATGGTTAGGAACATTTAGAACGACAATTGTCTTTGGCAACAGAAGAATCAGCTAAACTTTTAGAGCTTTTGAAAGTACGGGCTTTTCCTACTGTTTTCAATTTATGATTCAACATGCATTTATAATTTATGACACTAATGTGGTGGATTTGCTCTTATCAACATTAAAAAAATCATCTTTTACTTAGCAAGGTCAATAAGTTCAGCATGTTGGCTTGCAGAAACTGAAATGACGCTTGCAGATTCAAGAAACAAAGTAAATAAGCTAGAGGAAGACAATTCAAAACTCCGCCGAGCCACTACAAGAGAACTGTCTAGTAGCGACTGAAAATTACTGACAGACTTGTTCCCATTTGAAATTAGTGACGAAAAACCCAATGCCGTCATTATTTACGCATAATATAGCGACGGTCCAAATGTCCATTGCCATATTTTGAGGGAAAAATTCTCGGTAAAATTGAGCAATGGAATATACCAATGTAACATTAACCGTCGGTATATTGCTACAGAATTATGTTATCGGTCGGTACAATTGTCGTGGAAAAGGGAAGATTTGGCGACAAAAACATAAGTCCGTCGGCACATAAGTCGTGAAAATTTGAAATTTGCGACGGAAAGAAAGTCGTCGGCGAGTAAGGTGGGAATAGGTTTTTTACCGATAGATATTAGGGACGGAACGTTACCGTCGGTAAAATTTAAACCGGTACGCCGTCATACCTTTATACATTATTCACTTAAACAAAACGACGTCTTTTTGTTTAGGTTAAAACGCATCATCTCCCCGTCGCTCCTCTCCTTTCTTTCTTCTCTTCTTCCCCATCTCCCCGTCGTGTTTGCTCCTCCGGCGCAAAGTCCTGTCCCGTTCGTGCTGCTTCCGGTCACATCATGCTACTTGCGGTCGTCTTCTCCGAGCAAGGCATCATTTTGGTTGAGGTATGAATGTTTACCGTAGGTGTTGTAGTTTAATTAATTTGTTTTTGTCTTCGATTTTTTGCTATGTTTTGGTGTTTTGTGAATGGATAACCACGTTATATGTCGAAATGTATGTGATAGAAGGGGAAAATGTGAATTTGGTTGGTATAATGGGATTATTATTTGATGAACATAAGGTGTTTGATAAAATGCCTATATGTCCTGTACACATGCATGCTTTCAATTACACATCTTTGGATTGAATTTAACTTAAAATTTAATTAATTTGAGGCAAATGGGTCCAAACCTAGTACCATCTCTAACTTCTCTATTTAGGTTTTCCATCTTGGTGTTAAAGAATTTAGTTTGCATAGGAACAAAGATGATGTTAAGTTTCATGAAAGTGTGAAAGAATTTGGTGGAATGCATTAAAAGGCATGTTTTGTTTTTTTTTCCATTCAATGGAGAATATCATCCATCACTATTGACAAGACATGATAGATCAATACCAATTCCACCTATTAAACTTCATCTTTTTTAGGTTTTTATAGAATTTGTTTTATATTAAAAGTTGTGATTAATATTGATTTTTCATACCTCTTTTAATCATCAACTTGGACATAATTGATTATTTACTAATTCAGTAATTTTGTTTGCAATAATCTTTTTAATATAACATTATGATATAATTAATAAAATACGTATTATTTATGAATATTTAAACCCACCCAATTTTTAAATATACTTATGGAAAAATACAAAAGATTACGAAAACAACATTATAGTAAAGTTTTGTTCCCTCCTAACTTAATAAAATGTTAAATTATGGCTCAAAATACAATAATTTAAACAAACTTTAGTAATGCTTAATAATTAAATATTTTTTTATTACATAAACAATGTTCCTTGTGATTTCGAAATTTTATATTGAAACAACAAAGTAATGATTAAGTAGTTGTGACTTTGTGTTTACTGCATTGGGTATTTTTCCAAAATGATACTTATGTTTCTTCTCTTACATCATACATAATTGACAAGTTTGAAATACCATTTCCTATTCCCTTGCCAAATAACACGTCAATTGTATACTTTAGGTATTTAGCATATTCATTGCATATTTTAATGTCACTTTTTAGTGAATTTAGGAACAAATGAACCGAATCAACTCTATAATCAACAACTTATATGACAATTCATCGAACTTAAAACAATATATCTTCATAGAAATAGTTTGTACCAAATCCTTCAATTCTCCAACTACCTCCAAAAGTGTTGGATCTACAAACTTTATTTTAGATCCAAAATATACTCCCCCTAACTTGGAACCCCATTAGTCAATCTGTTTTTCATGTACAACTAATGCCACAACATGCTTCCTAACTCAACTGTATCTCTACAATTTACACTTTCATACCTGGAGGGGTTCCAGCAAAAGGAAATATTTGTTGGCATTTCTAGATCCATTTCTGTAACCTTTTTCTTTCAAAATGTGAAAACTCCAATATACTGATTCTTTTTGGTACGACGCATCCTATGTATGAAATATTTTCGTATGACACAATCTTTAAGTTTTTGCCCTTGACTTCCATATATTGAGGCCTACAAGTTTTTAAGTTACTACGGCATTGTTTTGAATCTAGTATAATCTTCTCATATCTCATTTCAAAATCCTTCGTTTATGTTTTAATGGATTCCTTGAACCTCCTATTGAGACAAACTCTTCTACCTTTGACCATTGTCACCCATAATGCTATAAGTAGCAATTTACACTAATGTTAAATTGATGTAGCCAAAAATCATATAGAGTTTATAACATTATGAAATTACATGGATAAAAAAGAATTAGAAAGAGATTGAGGGAGAGAAAAAAGAAAAGAAGTTAACTATTTCTTTGACAACTAGCGACCAACTCAAAAACTCCTTTAGATAGGTGTTAGGTGTAAGCTATTTGTGCAATGACTATATAATACGTATCCTTGTAATGAAAATTTTCCAATGCACTATTTGGTGACTCTATCTCTTTATCTAATGAAGTTTTATTTGTTTGATTAATAGCCCAACTTTAATGTCCCTATTAATGGATTGATTTGAGTGTAGACGTGTAGTTTGGAGTCCCGATTTGAGTTGTGCTTTACTTTTTATGTCCACTTTTTTCTATACAATGACTTTTTAGTGTTTTGTCTATGTTAAACTAATTTATTAAAATAAGTATTCATATTTTTATGAATACTTATTTGGTTAGGTAATAGTACATATTTATAATCCATTAAATATTAAACTTTTAACAATATGTGTCTTATGACATATATGATTACAAACATATATTTCATATATTCAGCTTAAATATATTTGATATGAACCCATAAACCTTAACCCATAATCCATTATGGAGCTCCCGTGAGGCTTATAGGTAAATAATTCTAGGAGCCTAGGGGTCAGAATTTGAACTTCTAATGTTAGATCACAAGTCTTATCTTACATACCTTGTTATATGTGGCATACATGAATGATACTAACAATGGATTCACTGGTTTAAATTAACAGTTTTCCAGCTATGAGTTTCCGGGATAGATCTTGGATGTATAGACAATTAACCCCTGATGGTTTCATTAATCCTGAATTTGTGGATGGAGTTGACAGTTTTATTCATTATGCATATTCTCAACTTGCATATATGGATGGAAAAAAGATCAGATGTCTATATAGGAAGTATAAACACAAATGTTTCCTTACTATTGATGAAGTTAAGTTGTATTTGCTGAGAAAAGGGTTTATGCCCAATTATTTTGAGTGGACACGACATGGCGAACCGCTGATTTCTAGCACCTCAAGGGGGAATGAAACACAAACGTCTGTCAACGTAAATGAGTATGAAGGAGAGGTTGGATGTAGAGGGAATTTTGTCCATGGAACTGAAAACTCGTACATGCAAATAGTATTTGATGGGGCCGGTTATACCTTTGAGACAAATAGGGAAAATGTTCAAGAAGAACCTAACCCACAAGCAAGAATTTTTTTTGACTTACTACAGTCTGCTGACCGAGAATTGTGGCCCGGTTGTGAGACAATGACGCAATTGTCTTCAATTGCTCGAATATTGAACATAAAGAGTGAAAGACACATATCGGATCGTAGTTTTGATCAAATTCTGGAGTGGTATAATGAATGATTGCCTGCTGATCATTCAATGGTTGACAGTTTTTACAATATGAAGAAACTTATTAGGGGTCTTGGTTTGCCAGTGGAAAAAATTGATTGTTGTCGGTTGGGATGTATGTTGTATTGGGGAGATGATGTGAACTTAGAAGAGTGCAAATTTTGTGGTCAATTGAGGTTTAAGCCAAGAAAGCGTTCAATAAAACATAAATTAGTTCCATGAAAGTGGATGTATTATTTCCCGCTAACTCCGAGACGTTAGAGACTTTATGCTTCTGATGTGACTGCATCTCACATGAGATGGCATGCTGAACACGATCAGGAAGATGGAGTTATGCGTCATTCAGCAAATGCACTAGCATGGAAGCATTTCAATGACACCCATGTGCACTTTGCAGTTGAAAGTTGGAATGTTCGGTTGGGATTGTCGACAGATGGATTCCAACCTTTTGGTCAATCCGGGCAGCAATATTCATCATAGCCAATTATAATTACTCCTTATAATTTGCCTCCATGGATGTGTATGAAAGAGGCTTACATGTTCCTGACAGTTATTGTGTCAGGACCAACAAATCTGAAGCAAAAAATAGATGTTTACTTACAACCTTTGATTTCAGAATTGCAGCAGCTTTGGGAATATGGTGTGCAAACATATGATGTATCTCTGAAACAAAATTTTGTTATGAGAGCAGCTTTGATGTGGACCATTAGTGACTTCCCAGCTTTGGCCATGTTATCTGGTTGGAGCACAGCTAGGAAGTTGGCGTGTCCTCATTGCGGCAATGATTCTGATGCGTTTTATCTTCCAACTGGAGGCAAAATAAATTGGTTTGACAATCACAGAAAATTCCTTCCTTTCGATCATCCGTTTAGGCGCAATAAATATAAGTTTATTAAAAATAGAATTATCAAAACGTCACCTCTGGTTCTAAAACGTGGTGAAGATATTTTGCAAGAGATTGAGGAATTGGGCTTGCTGAAAGTAACCGAATTTGAAGCCGATTAAGTAAATAGAAGCATCAATCAAAACTTTGGTTGGCAAAAATGAAGCATATTTTGGGATTTATCATATTGGAAAAGGAATTTGGTACGACATAATCTAGACGTGATGCATATTGAGAAAAACATTTTTGATTCAATACCATTATGAACATTGAAGGGAGAACAAAAGACAATGCAAAATCGAGAGCTGATTTGTAACTTCTTTGTAGAAGACATGAGTTACATAAAGATGTTCGTACCGGTAAATATCCTAAAGCATGTTACACTTTGGACAAGCAACAAAAGGAGCTTTTGTGTGAATGGTTGAAAGGTCTAAAGTTTCCTGATGGTTATGTTTCAAACCTGTCTAGGTGTGTAGATCTCAAGAAGTACAAATTATTTGGGATAAAAAGTCATGATTGTCATGTATTTATGCAAAGGCTAATCCTAATTGCATTTCGGGAGTTGCTACCTTCTAAGGTATGGGAAGCGATAACAGAGTTGAGATTGGTTTTCAAAAGCTTAACATCATCTGAAATCAATTTGGATGAAATGGAAAAACTAGAGAATGAAATTTCAGTTATTTTGTGCAAGTTAGAAGGGATTTTTCCTCCAAGCTTCTTTGACTGTATGGAGCATCTATCGGTGCATTTACCACACAAAGCAAAACTAGCCGGTCTAGTCCAATATCGATGGATGTATCCATTTGAGAGGTAACTCCACTACTATCATATCCTTACCCATTTTTACATGCTTTGTCTACCGAACATTGTAATAACCATTTTCTCTAATATAGGTATTTGCATCATTTGAAAAAAAAATGTAAAAAACAAAGCTAGATTTGAAGGCTCCATATGTAATGCTTATTTAGTTAAGGAAGCTAGTATGTTTTGTGGATATTATTTTGAGCCTCATGTTTATACAAGAGCAAGACAAGTTCCTCGTAATGACGATGGGGGAGGAACAAGTGGTGCTGATGAGAACTTGTCAATTTTTACATGTCCTGGACAAACCTATGGACGTGCAACAAGAAGAATGTTAACAAAGGAGGAAATTGAGGCTGCACATGGGTACATTTTATTGAACTGTCAGGAGGTTCTTCCATTCGTGCAGTAAGTTGAACACACAATTTGCTCATCTAAAAATAGTGTGTTGTTCGTTACTGGAAAATGTCATTAAATATTCAGAGTATATGAAGCATTGTTACACGATATAATGCTTGGTATCATACAGGATGATATGAATAACGAAGTTGGAAAACACTTTCCTCGATGGTTCGAGCGATATGTAAGTTCTTACTTTAAAATATTCTTATAGTTAAAAACCATGTTTAAATGTTCTCATGACATTGTACTCTTTGCTATGCTACTTTTGTTTACGTAGGCCGTCGAAAATCCAATAAAGAAAAAGTTCATTTTTGATCTTGCAAAGGGACCTCTGCGAACTGTTAAATCGTATCCGGTGTATTTCGTGAATGGATACAAATACCATACAGAATATTATGGACATAACATGGAAATAATAAACAGTAGAGTTTCCATACAGGGAGAATTGATAGATTACTATGGTAAAATTATTGAAATACTTGAAGTTGAGTACCCTGCTTTGCCAATTAAACGATGTTTGATATTTAAATATGACTGATATGACCCGACTGCAAATGTTGGAACAAAAGTGCATAGTCGATATAATCTAGTTAAAATCAACTATTGAAGAAGATTGAGACAATTTGAATCTTTCGTGTTGGCAATGCAAGCGAAACAGGTGTGTTATATCCCTTTTCTAAGCTTACGACGAGATATGACAAATTGGTTGGCAGTTCGCAAAGTTAAACCTAGAGGTGTTTTTCAATCACATGGAAAAGGAGAGCAGAGAATTGAAAGTAAAGCGTTTCAGGAAAATGTCACTTTTATAAATGCATCTGTCACTTATGACGATAATGAACATTTGAACGATCCATCTAATGAATATGTTGAAATTTCATCTGGAAAGGATGACGAGAGTTAGAGATCTAAAGAGGAGCCGGAGTTTGATTCTTATTCTTCCAAAGAAGATGATGATTGTAATTTACAATTAAGTTATGATAGTGATTAATTTGTGTTTATAATTGAATATATTAATCAACGTCATAATTTTTTTCCTTTTCAGTATATTATGTACAGTATGTCATTGAAAATATTAATCAAGGAATGTCGACATGGCGACTGGTTCCGGATGGTAGTAATTCCTTCCGTTGGGAGGAATGTGGCAAAATTATCCCAACCCAAGGAATAAACAATGCAGGAAAAATCGTCACTTCATACACTAAAGCCCTGTTTGGTTGGATGTTAATTAATGGAATGGAATGTAATGGAATGGAAGGGAATGGAATGGTTTATAATGGAAGGGAATGTAATATAGTAAAAAGCTGTTTGGGAAGGATGGA
>JANZXV010000009.1:20113062-20125923 GCA_027576455.1 Erythroxylum roigii
AATGAGTAGAGAAACAATAATATTATATAAAGTGACGCAGAAGAGAGAGAAGTTGGCAATTTGGCATCTCAAATCAATGCTTATCTTGTCCTTTCTCGTTACATACTTATCTGACATTGAAAACGGGTTCTTGGGTTTGACTTGTGACAATGTCAAAGGGGCTTCAAGAGGATGTGCGTGTCTTGAGTGGCTTTAGATATAACGTGAAGTCCACACACGTACTGAGGTTGTAAGCTTGTGATTTGCCGACAGAGAGATGGATATACTTAATGGCGACGGAGCTTTCGGACAATAATCTTGTTTTTTTAATAATAAATTTAATATTTTAATTAAAAATTTTATAATTTCGTATCATTTAAGCTAAAAATATTATTTTTACTTATATAATTAACAGATAAATATTCGTGTAATATTTGATGAATATGTTATATTAAAAATAATTTTTGATTTAATTTATACACATTTTAAAAATTAATTACTTAAATTAAATTTTATCAAAATTTTAGTTCTAAATTGTTATCATGGTTTCTCTCTCAATTGGGTTTTAATCATAAAATAACATCTTAATTAAAATTTAAAATTTAAAATTTATAAGCATTATTTAAATTTAAATAATTAATATTTTGAGAGTGAACTTTTGAGTAATTGATAAAATTGCTCTTTTGCGACTATATAAGATCACAAGTTCAAGTAACGGAAATAACTTTTTTTATAAAAATACAAAAGAAATGTTGCGTATATTATGACCATCCTCATATCACCACAAATAGGGAAGTCTTGTGCACCGGATATATTGACTTAAATAATTAATATTTAAAAAATTTTAAATTAAAGTTAAAACATTATTTTTACTTATATGGTTACATAATTTTTGAAAAATATGTCATATTAACAAAAATAATTTTTGTTTTCTCAATTAAATTTTAACTCTAAAATCACAACACTATTTTGATCGTTTAGTTTGAATAAAAATTGTCACACTCGAATTTGAGTTAATTTAAATGTTATTCACTCATAAGTACACTAAATATCCATTTTGAAATCATAATTAATTAAAAATAGGAAAAATAAATTTATAAATATTATTTTAAATTAAATTAAGTGAAAATAAACAATTATCAAGTTATTATATATTTCGTCTCAATTTATATTAAAATTAGCTATAAAAATTTGACAAATGCTTCAAAAAGCCGGTGGGGCGTATGTAAATGGGGCGCTTTAATCAATGAGATTGTGCATGAGACCAAGAAGAAGAGTATAATATAAATCCCATGTTTTAACACTTTCCTCTTGTCCTGTTTAATTGGTACGACGCTCAGAAATCCCATGATAGTGTATTGATAGAACACTACTCAAATGTCTCATTGTTGCCCAACCATCTCTTGCTAGGCATATTCCTTTTCGACTATAAGAATAATAATAATTATTATTATTATTATTGCCCAATTATCTTTATTATCTTTATTATTATTATTATTATTACCGAGCTATCTTTTACTAGGTATATTCTTTTTCGGTTTCCAAAGTAAACCCTTGGTAATCGGGACGTGATCTTCTGACCCCTTGCTCTGTCTCTACTCTGTGCCCATTAAATCTGAGCCATCCATTCATATAGATTTGAGGGCTTGATAACCATCTCTTGGTAAGTATATTCCTTTTCAGCTTCTAAAGTAAACCCTTCTTTTAATTATTATTATTATTATTGCCGAACCATGTTTTGCTAGGTATATTCCTTTTGGGCTTCCAAAGTAAACCCTTGTTTTAATAATAATAATAAATTATTATATTTATATTTTTTATTTTCCTCACGTAGGTTATTTAAAAACAATCTTTTTATTCGTTAGGAGTAAAGTTACGTATTACTGAACGTATTTAAATTACGCGTATCAACAAAATTCATAATGGGCATCGTTGTTGTATTATTATGAATTTTTTTAAGTTATTCGTTTCTTTAAAAACAACAATGAAAAGCTATGCATTTTAAACCTAAAAATTTTGAGTAATATCAAGTATATAAATTTTGACAAAGAGTGAGCCAACTGGTCTACCTTTCTTACTTAAGGCTCTCCCTTATAGAAGGTCTTGAGTTCAAGTCAAGCTAAATGAGGAGAAATGAGATATTTTCCTAATTGATGATCCTCTGGTCCCTTGAGCAAAACTTCTTGATCAGATCAATTACGGACGCCTCGCTTTCAACGGCAGAGTGAGAGTTGAAGCTACTAGAGAACTCGAAGTTGCTAAGAACTTGATGCTGAGTAGGGGGCCAGTGATTAATCAGCAGCCGACCAATCAAGTATGTGACAATTCCTTGTGCGCAAAAGTATATAGGCTACATAAGAACCTAAGAGATCTTGGAGTTCCAGATTTACCTCCTCTAAGATTCTTGAGGTGAGATCTTAGAGTTTAGAATTAGTAAAGATAAATTGAGATACTTAATATAAATTAAAAAAAAGGTAAATTTTCATCAAAATATAAAAATAGTATTTTACATAGAAATCATAAAAGTCAACTACTCCTTTCAAATCTTAAAAGCTGATGGATTTGACTTTAATCAAACACATTCCACAAATTGTGAAATAGGCACTTGAAAAAGTCTAACCACGAGCGTATGTTAGGGGAGCTGCTCCAATAGTGCTGTGCCCTGTTCCTTTATCATCCTTAATGACATTGATAAAAAGTGAAATTTAGTAAAAGAATGATCAAAGTAGAGCTCCCATTTAAATAATAAATCTATAGATTTGACTTCTAGGTGTTGCAAATTATGATCTAAATATATTTATTAAATTATGAATTTAAATTAAATAATAAGTTTAGTTTAAATGATTATTAGAGTTAATTGAATTATTTTATAAATAATCTTTTTACATAATAAATTTAAATAAATTAAAATATGTACTTTTAACCCAAGTTAATTTTATGATAAAGTCTATTATAAATTATTAAATATATGAATTCGTAGCATAAACTATTTAGAACAAGTAACGAGATATTATGGGTCATTTGAAAACAGGCTTTCTACTAATTAAAGATAGAGTTGTGTATTATTAAATTTCTCCAGACTTCAGGTATCAGCAAGATTCATACTAAGTATTGTTGTAATGGGTTATTATAAACTCCCAAAAATATATTTTATGTATCTTAAATGTGAAATTAACGAATTAATTATTATTATTATAAACTCTAAAATATATCAAAGCAATAAAAAAAGGTCCTCTTTAATTATTTTGGATATCTACGAGGTATCTTAGGAGGATCCCAATTGTGGAAAGACATTTTTAAATTATACACACTTAAACTAATTCTTACTCAAATCAGGTAGGTTCCTTGCGAGAAACAAAGCTCTGATTCTAAATTTTAGACAGCTATATATATAAAGACGGTTTAAAATTCTCGTAATATAAGATTATCGAAATTGTCTTACTCCAATGTGCGACTGGTCGTTTATACCAACTGTCACAAATTGAGAGAATATAATATAAAGTAAACTGAGGATAAAAACACAAAGAGAGAGGGATAAAAACGCGTGAGCGGTGCGCGAGATAAGGTGACGTGGCACTTATACAGGTAGGGGATTTTGTTGGGCCCACCCCCTTCTCGCAAAAGGGAGTGAGTCACGACGCGGATGACGTGCCTCGTGATTCAGCCTAGGTCCGAATCGGACGGTCCAGAATCAACCTAAATGACTTGGGATGGTTTGTACCGTGAAGCTAATCAGACGGTGGTGACGAATTACGTGATACATTTCCTTCCTCGACGTGGGCTGCACGAGGCATTGAAGGGAATCGAAACCGCGTGGGGCCCACCAACTTGATGCATTATTTTAAAATTTAGAATTTGACCAAAGTTCTATAGTCATACTTAAATTTGGATATAATAATAATTACAACTGTCAAACGTGTGAAAGAGGTTCGTCTTTCCACACATGCAATATATAGGGAATGACATTATCAATACATAAATAAATCTATAAGCTCGTTCGGAAGCACATATTAAAATAAGAGGTAAAAATTAATTGATAACATAATCAATCAAACGAGTGATTTTTTCGCCATACTACTAATCCCATACTTACCCTCCTTAAATTGAAAATCCATAATTTCAACTACGGCTAGAATGCCGATTTTTCTATTCCCAACAATCCTGTTCTTATTTCTGTCTTATCTGAATCGTTCAATTTTTGTAAGTCTCATTTATTGAATGGATAGATTTTCATGAATCGAGTGAACCGATCCATAAAATGTTGAGGAAAAATACGACTTTTGAACATTATAGCAAATTTAACGACGGAAACGCAAAATTTTCTTTAAAGTTGACTTTTGACATTAGCTATGAAAAAGAGAGAAGGGATAAGCAATTAATAGCCCTACCTAATTACACTCGAGATAATGAACCAAGAAGTCAAACTCCATCAATTGATGAACCCTTTCTTCTCTTTCTGTTAACCAAGTGTTTAATGCTTGGAAATCACTAACTTTTCACTGAAAAAATGGTTAAACCACACTCCCAAAAAAAAAAAAAGGCAAGCAAGAGAAGTTTGAAGACGTAGTGATGATGTGAGCAGCTGAAAAAAGGGTAAGAGATAAGAACCCGTTACTACTACCCATCACCTACAAATTCTGAATCGACACATCCCTTTTTGCCCTTTTTCAATTTACGCACTTTTCCAACTATTATAGAGAATAGAGTATGGACTTGGTTGATAGATATGGGGAACCTTGAACTGGTTATGGTCAAACATTTTGGCTCTTAAAAGTATATACCTCCAAAAGTCAATTCCTACATATCTAACTACGAATGACATAGAAGAAGACATCTAGTTAAGTTACAACTACAATTTAGTGGAAGATTCCATACGGTTGTGCGCTGACAATATAATGAATTAGGCACTACGCTAGGATATAGTGGAGAATGTGGGTCTTGAACATCTTAGAAGAAGTTCCTTTCATGGGGTAGGTGGTGCTAGATGGTTACTGATAGATATAGATACCTTGTCTATCCGAGAAGATAACCACCCATGAACTACCCCACTGAGAGTTCTTGGTCAATCAAATCTCTTTATGCTATATTGGAATCCAGAAGAGAGAGAGAGAGAGAGAGGGAGGGAGAGGTGTCTGGTAGATAGTGGAGGGATGTGCCACACTAGCATAAATAGGAGGCGCCCCACCCACCACAACTTAAGAGGTGACAGAGGTCTTAATCACCACTAGGTAACCTTTTCTTCTTTGACAATTTGTGAGGTTTCGGTGCAAGTACAAGGCAATTCCATCGTGAGTTGCTATTGTGGCCTTTTTCAGGTGTTTGCAGTCCATGGACATGACCACGGAATGCTGTTGGGAACAACTTGAAGCTTCAATGCTTGACAACGGGCTGGTCCAGGCCTAGGCCTGAATATAGGCCCAAAACCAACACAAAGCCTGTCAAATCGGGCTTTTTGCCAAGCCTAGAAGCTTGCTAACAATTTCCATCCTTTTATCAAAATGAAAACAAGAAACTAACATCCTGAAAATCCGTCGAAGAGGTCATACATGAGCGGAGTATTGTATATGGAGAAACTATGATGGAAATTGTTCGATTGAGAAAAATACAAGAATTCACTACTTTCAACTGGTAATAGTTATGTATTCAAGGATACATCCATCGTATGGAGCAAAGCAATCTCACCCCTGATGTGAAGTCTAAGAATTATCATTTACAAGGATATAGAGGCCAAGAGATGACAAAATCGCAAGCCTAACATACAAATGGAGCATCAAAAACATATGTTTATTGCATCTATCATAAAACTATGATTGAGAAGTAGAGAAATTAGACTAACAAAAACAGGTTCAAGAGAGAAGCTCTACCCGATTCTTTTGTCAGCTCAACGATACTTGGAACAGAACTGATTCCCAAACAAGTCACTGACTTGATTTCTGTCCAACCATGAGAATCCAACTGTGATGCTGGATCTTCTGTATATATCAACCTCACTTCGTTATCAACTAGCTAGTCCAAAAGGAGCTGAATTTGGAAGCCAGTTTTGCACTCTTATAGTCGTCTCTAAGTTGAATAAACCTGGTCGACAGCCAAGAAAATCAACACTCATCAGAGGAAAACAACCTTGGTTGAACTAAACCACTCCAGAACAGGAAGCATGAAACCGGGAAGATAAGGTTACAAACAAAGGTCAAAAATAGGTAATTCCACAATGCAACTTTCCATCCTAAAGATCTTCCTTTCTAGTGTTTGGTTCAAGAATTTTGAGGTTTTCAGATTACGATAACTGAAAGGAATCGTGCTCATATCACCAACAACTATGCATATTTATGTAATCTTTCAAATGCATTTAAGAGCAAATTTTCCAATCTGTGGACCAATCCCAATGAAAATGGTGCCTAGGGAATAGAATTTCCAAGAGTGGTAAACTTTTCCAAGCAAAAACTTTCCTCAAGAATTGGACTGAAACTTGTAAATATTCATGCAGCTTTTGCAGTCTGTCTTTTAGAGATGTCCGACCAGAGAAATCCTAATAATCTCTAGTAGTTTGGATTTGATGTTTGGCTGACTATAGCAGAGCCAAAATAAAGATTGAGCTCATTCCGATATGCAAAACTCAGAAATAACTATGATCGGCTTTAAAATTAACTGTATGAAACAATGACCATGTTTATACTGGATGATACCTTTGTGCATCTTTACGGATACTTGGAGTGCCCTCAAACAGAGTGGAAAGGCTTTCTGGAGCTACTATAAACACATTAGCCATTCTGCAAAGAAATATATCATTGGTACAATTGGAAATTTCATTCTGCAAGGACAAACAGAAAGTTCAGAAAATCTTGCAACTTACATGCCCAACAATTCAAACTTCTCATCAACAGAGGGGGTATTAAAACTGCGCACAAATTCTCCATACTCAGTTATATCACGTTTCAACCGCAGTCCTCCACTGCAAAACAAAATTGGAGAACATAATGCCAAAGAATTATGTGAAACAAAATGATAACAGAATTGTACAGAAAAACTTGAAAAAACTTAATGGTATCTCACGAATGGCACTAAATTTAATCAAGTTTCTAAAAGAATGACAACTTTCTGAGAATCCAGATGCAACCCAGTTACATCCAACGCTACCCCCAGAGTGAGCTTCCAAGACTAAAGCATGATCTGATTTCTATTTTGATACGATACCTAGTCCTAATAGATTTAAGTTTACTTATTCAAGAAAGGGTAGTCGTGGCAGATAAGAATTAGATAGGGAATAGTTGTTTATTATTAACAAGTTTCAGTTGTGAAATAAGTGGGATACCCACTACCGATTAGAGTTAGTTCTAGACTAGAGTTAATTTCAGATTTGCATCCTCTCTGTAATCCATTATAAAAAGGGCTATCAGCCTCATTAATAAGATATGATAACTTTTCAAAGAGCTTACTCATATATTGGAGATTCTCCTTCGGTCTTCTAGAAAGTATTGTGAGATACTTGCAGTCCTTTCTATTAGAATTTTTCCCTATTTCTTCTGTTGCGTTATTTTCTAATCTGGGCTCCTACCAAAACCGAAGAACCCTTTGCTCCAATTGACGAAGAACATCAATCCCAATTTGAAAGATACTGATTTCAATAACCAAAGTAGCATGTGAATTGATGGATGAAGAGGCCGATGCATCAGGAGGCCTAGATGGAGTATAGGGCAAATCAACCACCCATGCTTGCTTATTCACATTCAAAATCCTTGGCAAGATATTCATCAATGTCACCAGTTCAAAACACTCGAATCCAACCGAGGATCACCATTGGCGTAAAGAAATTGAGTAATTAAGAATGGAAAGTATAACAAGGAATGAGGCTTACCAATAATTGCCAACATTGGTTCAATGATAAGTCTGCCTAAATTGAAGTTTTCCCCAGTTCTAATAGCTTAACAAAGCTTTACTTGTGTTGAATAAATTAATACCACATGTGTACTTAGCATTCAATTTGCCAAAACCAACTTATGAATAACAAAGTATTTCTTCCTCAACATAAAAAGCATGCAAAACTGAAGTTGATGGCCAAGTAGTTAATCTTCTTCTAGTTAGCGCAGTGGCAATCATATCATTTAGCACATTCCAATCATCATTATAAGTAAGATTTCCAAGCAGATTATCAAACCCTAAAAATAAATTCAGTCTATCAAGATCAAATGAAATCAATCTACCTCTCACATACATCATTATCCAAATTACAATATAATTCTTTTACCAAATCGGAATCAAAATGTTGCGGCAACAACGCAACTTGCAATAAATTTCTTTCAAACAAAAAAACATCCAAATTAAGCTGGTAAAATTTATCCAAGTTTATAAGATGGTCAAGAACTAACCCGAAGCTTGCGATAGTGTCCCATTTCTATGCTGCAATAGAAGTGTAGAATTTATAGGACACAGCGAAAGTGTTTCTGCTTGAGCTATTGGAACATAGACTTCATGTCATTGATTTCCTTCTCATTACGTATCTTTGCTTCCAACAAACTTTTAATTCCTTCCTCTAAATGATGTACTTCTGAACTTCTCATACCTTCTGCCATTTTTTTTATTGGCCAGTGCTAAAGACCATTTTGCTCTGATACCAACTGTTGTGATATTTTAGTAACAAATAGAAGATTATGTGAACAAACAAGAATAAGATTTGTGTTGCTTAATGATTTTTACATATTGTACTTTGTCATTACAGCGGCTATATAAAAAATAGTAGAGCGACACTTGTTCTTATTCTAGATATTTCGATATTCTATTACGTATACAATGCCTTTTTTTAATTTCTTTTTGTTGGCTCCTTTGATGCCATTTCCTGTCATGTTGCAACGTCGTCCTTTGTTTCTTCACAGGCTTGCCTATTTTTCATAACACATCAAAAGCCTTAGTCACTTGTTCTACATTCAGAATCTTGACGGGCAAGACTTAATTTCATCAACAATGGAAATAACATCTTCCTTTTAGAACTCTTCTGGAATGTTTCCTCAAATTACCTTCTTTTCCAACCTCAAGAACCGTAATCGTCACTCCTAATCGTGAAGTAAAACATATCATGCTTTATCATATGCAAGATTCATTAGTGAAATTAAAAGAAAAATGGTTAAATAAGTAAAGACAATTACGTTATTATCTAGATAAAAAAAGAGAGATCATGTATAATGAAAAAAATGTATGTCTCCCAGGAGACAGAGGCTATTACTTCAAAAACTCAATTTTAAGTGGCTAATGTTTTGTATAAGGATGAGACTCCTGACTACTCACTTATTAATCATAACAGAGGTAGTAAAAAGACATTGAATAGAAAAAAAGGGACTAGATATGAAGCTCAGAGGCTCAAGTTATTCACATGTATAAGGAAGCTTTGGGGGGTCAAAGAAGAGCCAATGTTTTCAATAGCAAGAAGTTTAGGAATAAACTCTAGACTATTTATGAAGCTAAGGAAAGACCAAATATGGCCCAATACAATCCTTATGAGTCCCCTCCTGATAAAGATATACAAGTAGAGGGGAAAAACCAACACTCCTAAACTATTTCTAGGTAATAGGAATTAGTCATTTCCTCTTGAAACAAAGATTAAAAAAAAAAGTTAATGGCTTAAAGATAGGGATAGGAGATAAACTTTCTTTCATAAATCAATATTTTATAAGAGAAATAACAATGTATTTGTCTCTCTTAAGAGTGGTTTTGAGTTACACATTGAGTCTTAATATGATCTATTACAGGAGGCTTCGGAATATTTCTCAAATACTCTTATTATCCCTGCCAATGGTACCTCTTTACTGCATCTACTTCAGTCCATCATCAACGAGAAAATTTCTGGTTAGGAGGCTAAGTTGTTATCTAGACCCTTTAATGCAAATGAAGTAAAGAAAGTCTAATTTGACCTCAACCTGAATAAAGCTCCAAGAGTTGATGGTCTAAATGCCTACTTTTTTTCCCCATAAAACATGGACTTATACTAAGACAATTGTGATAGAAAAAGTGATGGAATTCTTTAATCAAGGTAAAATCTTTTATTAACTAAACAAGAGTTTTATTGGTCTCGTTCTAAAGGTTCATACTCCTAACTCAAGGAATTCAAGGAATTCTTATGTTGAAATCCAATATATAAAATCATTTTTAAAATTATTATTGATAGGCTTAAAATCATTCTACCACACTACATTGACTCTTCCTAAGGGGCTTTCATCCAAGGGAGGCAGATTTGGGATAATATATTATTATCATGGGAGCTCTTAAAGAATTATAATAGAAGACATTTTATCAAGAATTATACTCTCAAAATTTATTTCTATAAGGATTTTATTTCATTGATTAAAATTTTATCTTGAACACTCTTAATGCATTTGGGTTCCTTAAAAGGGATTTTATCATGTATCTTTTTTTTTTGTTTCCTTTAGTTTTAATGTTATATCTTCTATGATTAGAAAGTAAACCTTTATTGATATATAGATTAGATGGACCCCGATATAGACCTTGTAGTAATTTTATTTTAATTTCATTCGTTTTTAGTTTTTAGTTTTATTGAAATTTAATTATATGTTCTTAATTATTCTTGAATTAATATTACTATTATATTGATCCATCTATGGTTTTATGCAATTGAAATTAAGAAATCTTTTTGTATGAATAGATCTAGTATAATTGTAAAGAGTTCATGCAAACCTAAAACTATGTCAACATAAATCTTCTAGATTATGGTCAAATTTAATGGTGAAATTCATAAATTGATTAATGTAATTATATGGGGTTTTAATTAAAAAGATATTTCAATTGATCAACCTAGAATTATATGTTAAAAGTCTTGAACTATAGATTAAATTAATTAGGAAAATCATGATTTCATGGGAAGTCCTAGGGAATTCAAATTCTAGGTCCCATTTTCTTTGATTATTTCTTAATTTTTTTCTTTGTTCTAGTTAGTCAATTATGTTGATTTATTATTTTATTGTTTTATTTTTTTAATTTGAATAATCATATGCACCATAATTTGTTAGATTAGATAATAGAAAGATGGTAAGTACTAGTAATTTAATCCTTATAGGATCTATCCGTACTCGCTAGTATTAACTATAGTTACACCATACACTTGCAAACAACTCAATTATTACCTATAATACCCCTTCAAGTACGAGATGAAAGTTAGCTCCAAACTAAGAAATTCCATATTAATCATTTGAGCCTTGCTCCTCGCTTGGCTACAACATCATATAGATTCTCAGTTAGTATAGCTTTTATCAGTTAGGATGTTGTTATTTCCTTTCTTAGCTTGCTTCCCTCTTATTGTAATTGATCTTAGTTATAGGCCCTCTTAAACCAGTAATTGCCTTTGTAATGTATTATTATTTCTTCAAATATACTGCTTGCTTTGTATCTTTCGTAGTTCTTTCATATCCATGAGCTGTGAACATGGATAGCTACATTGACATGTTCTACTTGAAGTCTAGAAAATGGATTGTTCTTTCCTCGTAGGGATGGTTATTTACCCTTGGTTTCAATTTTTCAAAATACATGACATGATAAATTGTGACAATAGAAAGATTGTAGTCGAAATGGAAATTAAAATATAGGAATAATGTGGAGCAAAATTTTAACATGAATGCAAGTTGATGGTATATGTTTGCTAATTGCATGTAATTCTTTTTTAGAACTATTAAAGTGCCTTTTCAATGTGATAAAAATTACCAATGTTGCTAATTTAAATCTTTATGTATTGAAATTTAAAAATTATCTAATTTTAAAGTATTTCTTTCAATCAATCAAGCATTAAATCTCTAACTCTCATTTAAGAAATGTGAATTGAAATCTTAAACTCTTGCAATTAGTTAATTTTCAATATGGTAGTTTCATTTAAATGAATTATCTCAAACTAAGGAGGGGTATCTCTATTTTGTATCAATTAGGATTTAAAGGCATAATTGTACTCTTTACAAAAAAAAAAGTATATCTTTTTATATATTACAATTCTGAAATAAAAAATAATATCACTTCATCTTAATTTTGGAGTATATTTAAAAAAATGAGAACAAATGTAAAATAACTATATTAATAAAACTCTAATTAATTAATATTTTTAAGTGATATTACTAGTACATTTTAAAATATATAAGGATGCTAAACATCTTTAATTATTTAATTAAAATATTTTTATTTTTGTTTTTGTTTTAAACTCTTATTGTATAATTAATGTGCAAATTTTTTTAGTTATACAAAATATTCTTTTTTAACAATTATAATAATTAATACCTTAAAAATGAAATTTAATATATAAAATTAAGTAAATTAAATCATAATGATATAATAATTATATTAAGAATAAAAAACCTGAAAACAAGAATAAGCAAAATTTTATTTAAAAATTTTATTATAAATCATAAATAAAATAATTTAAAAAAAATGATGATACATCGAATAGTTTGACTCAATTTTGATGAAAAGTCTCCATCCACTACTATTGCACTATTGCCATCAAATCACTACAACCAAACGCATACATGAGTTGTTGTTTGTCACTCTACCACTAAACTAAGCTTATAGGAAAAGATTAAGGAACTTACACATACATCAAATAACATTGTTTCGAGGAAGAGAGGAGATAAATCACCCACTTAGATAAACGGAGGGTCGGTTGTATCGGGTTTAAATATTGGTCGATATCAGCAAGTTTCGGATAGTATTAGTTAGCATTGGTCAAATATCGACCGGTATCGAAAATTTTAAAAAATTGGGTGACTTTTTTGCAAAATTTTCAAAAATTTTCAAAATTCCCCTCCCTCCTACCTCTCCTTCCCTCCTTTTTTTTCAAAGTTAAAAATAATAATAAATATTTTATTACTAATAATAATTATAAATTAAATAAAACTTAAA
>JANZXV010000009.1:20126023-20138286 GCA_027576455.1 Erythroxylum roigii
TATATATAATTATTTAATAATCTTGGGGGTGGGGGGCCCAGTGCACCACTGGCCCCCACCTACCTCCGTCCCAGACCATGCCACTACTGGTTGATAGTTCTAGCGAGTAATGTAATTCCAAAAGGATGTAATAGTTTCACAAAATGTCTGATTTGGTTGCAGTGTTTTTAGCATAATCAAAACTAGACAAATTAAACACACAAATGCAAATTAACACAAAAGTTTGTTAACACAGTTAGGCATACTTTGCCAACATTTGCAAGCCCTTACCTAGTTTAATATTTTCACTAGCAACAATAGTTTTATACAAAGCTTTATCGAGCCGACTCACTCAACCTTTGACACTATCTCTCATCTTCATAGCCCATGAAAGTAATTTACGCTTAACAACATGACCGACTCGTACTAACCTCATCAAAGAATTTTCTCAACAACTATTAACGATAAAGATAATAAATAAACAACTCAAGTGATTAAAATAATAAAGAACATAACAAATATGCTTGAGATAAGAAAGACAACTTCCCCAATAATTTCCATCTTCTTCAATAAAAGATCGGAAAGTTGTCCACAAATAAATCTACTATAGTCCTTCGATATAATCACCGTAACATCATACCCATAATACTAGAACAACTAATAGCCACCAAAGATTCAAAAGGAGAAGAATATGCAATTGCAGAAACAATATAATCCCCAATAAGATAACAGCGATAAGGTCGTGAGACCTTGACAGAAACTTGTAGCAACAAGTCTAAAATGGTATCCCACAAAATCAACTCCAAATATGATCTAAGACCATCCTTAATTTTCGTTCAAGAATGAAAGGATACACAGCTATAGAAAGTCATACACACAACCAAAAAAACACAGCAAGATGATCACAGATCTACCAGTCGAAATACGCAAAATAACTCAAAGAGAAATTCACATTTGCACCAACACTCAATCAATGACAACAAACCAAAGAAAAACGTAGCATACACACTTCAACCTAGGTCACGTGATACACTTCAAAAGTTTGTAGCAGATGGAGTTGTATCTTAACACAACAACTATAGAACCTTATGAAAATCAACTAAAAAGTACAAGCTGCCAAGTCATCCAACATTTGTCATTTTTCCTTTTTCCAAAAACGACAACATTCAACCCACTACCCATATGAATCCCAGCCATATTAACGCTGCCATTATCAATTCAAATTGGATAACAATTATCCCAAAATAGATTATAAATTTAAATCTCATCTTAATTAGGATTTTAAATCTTATATATCAAACTTGTCTTAGAAAAGTCCCACATAAACTCAACTAAGTCCAATTTTCAAATAATATCCAAAATTAAATAACAAGATATTATAACCTATATCTTAACAATCTCCCCTTTTTTGGCATTATTTGTTACATATTTGAAACTCTTCCTAAAGGAGATAATTGAACATATAACATCAAATTCACAATCCCCAAAAGAACTCCCCCTTAATCAGTCAATAAGATAACATAAGCAGCTATTCAAAGATAAAATATCCAAAATTAACAAAACCCAAGCAACAAATCAAAAATAGATGTTTCGACATAATGTTCTCCCCCTTGGGACCAAAAATGTCAAAAAATACAATCAGGAAGCATCTGAAAACCTGATTCGACACCTAGTCCTAATAGATTTAAGTTTATTTATTCAAGAAAGGGTAGACGTGGCAGATAAGAATTAGATAGGGAATAATTGTTTATTATTAACAAGTTTCAGTTGTGAAATAAGTGGGATACCCACTACCGATTAGAGTTAGTTTTAGACTAGAGTTAATTTCAGATTTGCAACCTCTCTGTAATCCATTATAAAAAGGGCTATCAGCCTCATTAATAAGATACGATAACTTTTCAGAGAGCTTACTCATATATTGGAGATTCTCCTTCGGTCTTTTAGAGAGTATTGTGAGATACTTGCAGTCCTTTCTATTAGAATTTTTCCCTATTTCTTTTGTTGCGTTATTTCCTAATCTGGGCTCCTACCATATTTCTAGGCTACATTTATAAGTAACGGAGGTAATAAAGTTACGGAAATAAGGATCTTAAGTTTCAGATCATACGCTTTCCCTTCTCTGAAAACACTATACAGTAGTGATATTGTAATGCTACAAGCTTAAAATGTCTCTTACAACACAGATATTCCAAAGATATTAACATTTCACAGTTAGATGAGATAATGCTTTCTTGAAATTTTGAAATCTTCAGTCTTACAGACAAGAGCCCATTTCAATTTTGAATAGATACAGAAATGAAATTCAACAGAACTTGAACACGCAACCCCATTAGATCAAGCAGTCAATGGGCATCCCATAGTTCAATATAACATTCTTGGCATATAATATTACATCAAGAATTACCTGGGATTAAAAGTGAACTTCTGCCAGTGATTAAGCAGTCCTTTATGCAAACGATTTCCCTATAATGGTAAAAAACCAACAAATCAGACGTGGAAGCTATATCATAGCAATTTCAACTTCAACTTATGGATTTTGCAGAATAAATATTCATAAAAAGTGAACAAGGCCATGAAAAAGTTTTTTAGGTAAGAACACAGGAGGGAAAGAGTAAATATTAGGAAAAATTATACAGAAAGAGAAGGTATTATATGAAGCAATAGCAGGAAAATTTATCTCACCAGTTCTGTCAAGAAGGCTTGCTTGTTAAGACCATCTAAAGCAGTGAATGCAGCCTCAAGCACACGAGACAGATATGCCACAACCCTAGTCCACAGATTCAAAAGCATGATTTGGAATAAACAAATAAAATATATTTTGGGATTAATTTTCATGCTAATTCCCAAATACATCAGTATAAAGTGTATTTCTCATGTCATCCCGACATATGAGAAGGTAGGGCCTCCAATAAAGCTAATAATGTCCACTTAAAAGTTTTTCCTCTTAAAGGATTCCCAGCTAGTCAATGTGTGGACATGGAGATGAGTCAATTTTAGGTATTGCAAACAGAAGCATGATAGCAATGCTGAAAAGATTATAATAGAATAGTAGTGCTTCCATGTCAAATTCACACATGAGATCTGAGCTCAACACACACATTCCAAGTTTAAGTACCTCGTGCAAGCATTTGTTGGACGATGATCAGGAGCAATTCCGTCATCAGGTGACCGATAATCAGTAGCCTTTTGTTCAGCTGATAACAACCGCTCAACCTAAGAATTTTACATTTCAAAGTCATACCACACAAAACTATAAGAATTTTACATTTCAAAGTCATACCACACAAAACTAAATTACCACAGAGAGGCTATCATAGAATAAAAGAGAAGAACAGCTAAGAACCAACCTCAGCCATAACAGTCTCAATGCATTGTTGAAGCCCTTTGTATGCAGCACCCTCTGCACTAGACATCGCTGTTGCCATTTCTTCACAAGAGGCGGCGTGTGCACCCTCTACAGGTAGTAAAAGCCGAGATATAGAATTTGCAAAATACTGCAGATAAAAGTTCAAACTAATTTAGGTTCTTGGAAAATGTAGAATCTCATTTAATTTTGACTACTTTGCAAAATCAAATGGCCCAACATACTTGCTGAACTATGGCCACGCTACTGCCGCAACGTTGTACAGCAACCATGAAAGATCTGAAACTGTTCTCACCAGCAGCTGCAGCAGCTTCTGCCTACATGCCAATATCATTTTACTTATCTAATCCAGTTTCGGCTAAGTTATTTATCACTTTCATAAATCATCAACATAGAGACAACAATAGAAAGAAGTGTTACGGTTAGGAAATTACAGCAGAAGCAGCTGCAGCAGCCACCCTTCTACTAACACTAGTGCCCAGCACAAACCTTTCCCTCAAAGCTGCAGCTTCAGTCAGGCTATCTCTAGCCCGTTCAAGACCTTCTGTTATATATATTGCAACCTGGGAAATAGCATGTTTGAGTAACTGGTACATAATTCCCCTAATTTGGCAAATTAAAGTAAACAACTTACTTGGTCAAGCAAGCAAGTGAACACCGTCTTCACATTTGTTGCAAGAGCAGCAGGCTGTAAAAGTATATTAAACTTAATCAATAAAAAAACCATCACATTTCTGATCTAAAACAGTGAAGTAACAATTCCCATACTTAAATCTTCATATTTCAGCCTAACTGAACAAATTGGAAATTTCAGAGATTTTCGATGATTGTGAAGTCAAAAAATAGTTCCCTACAATTTTTGGCATCATAAAAGGAATAGTAAATTTATCATATCACGCATAATAGATTCTGCAAATTTGTAGAAATCAGAAATTGGCATGTGTGCATGCATGAATATTTAGTTATATGATGAATTGTAGTAAGTCATATTGAGTACAGGAACAATCATGACCTGAGATGAAAACAATGTGCATCTCGATATTGCTTCTTCATTCCAACGCACAAACTCTGTTACAACAGTCACAGATATCTGATGCTGAGAGGATGCCACTGAAGCTCCCCTTGCACGCCCAATCGAGCCAGTTGACTCTGAGAGCTGCTGGCCCTCGGTGCGCAATTCTTCCATCTGCAAGAGGTAATCAGTGTGTCACTGCAAACAAACAAAAAAAGGAAAAAAAGAAAAAGAAGAAGAGAAACGAATGCATTTGTCAATTCAAACAAGTGCATGAAGGTGGTACAAACCTTTGCTTTATATAGTTGTCTAAGAGAGGCTTGCTCGTGTTCAGAATATTCATCCTTGTGAGAAGAAAACAAAGACTCTGTGAGGCCTGAATGAATGTAGATTGCAGTTAACACCAAAGTAAAACAAAGGATATGTATGGATGAAGGGACGTTTGAAGAACTAGAACACAACCTACAAATGAAACTCTACTGGTTAATTGGTTAAAGACAATTTATGAGATAACTGTAAATAAAACCCTTTGATAACAGAATTAAACATAAATAACAGCTGCTTCAACATTGCAAAGATTTATGCAGTGAATATTTACAAGTAGACTGTAAAATAGAAAGAGTAAATTACCCTCAATGTCCAAGTCACCACATCCTACAGCTCGTAGGTCTCTAGCAAGTTCTTGTGTCTTCTCATATGCCACTGCTAGCATTCTAAGATACTGACCCCTCAACGAAGAAGGAATTATGTCAAGATCTGATTGCCATTTCAAGCTGACATCTAGATATAAAAGAAACACAACTGGCACTAGAAATAGGACTCACTAATAAAAGACCGCCTTGTTCCACAGGAGGCAAATTCACAAGTGATGGTTTCACTAATAACTTGTCCAATATTGCTGTAACTCGCTGCTCCAACACTCGCGATACTAAGATTGACATGACTTCATTAGGAGAAGGAAATACTGCCATAATTGTGGCTGCTTCTTTACGAACAGTATCTACAAGATAGAACAAAGATATAACACTAACATATGCTTTGAGTAATTCAAGGCCTTGCATCAAACAAATGGTTTCTTCCAAACCTGTGATCTCTTTGTACAAGGAAGAAAGCCCACGAGCAACATTACTGGGACTGGCTTGAGAACCCTGATCTCCGAGAACCAATCTCGTGTCCGCATTCATGACCTCCACATCAATGAACATTGGACGTGTGGCCACATAATGTTGCATCGCACTAGTGCCCCTGTTAAACTGCAGCACAGAACTCAATATTTAATGAAATTCCCATCACAATTATTGCTTAAAAGAAGATGAGAATTGAGTGCTTTTTGTACTACCCTCCTAGATTTCTTTAAAGAAATCAGATTAAGTACGATAGTCAACCACTTGTGACCATATTAGATGCAGTTTTGCTAGCTAAACCTACAATTAGCAATGATTCCCGAGAGTCCTATCACTGAACTCTGCCTAATTGTATAGGGCATAATTACCTGTGATAGAATTTTTGCACATTCTGCCATTGTTGACAATTCTCTTCTTTGTGATGCAGCATCGAATCTAGACAATAATCTATTCTCCAGTTCTATATAGAACAATCCAGAGGAAAATAAAAGCAAATCATCATTATAAAACACCATTCCAAATGCTATCATAGAACTGCAAAAGTTCCCATACCATTGCAATAATCCTGAAGATTTGCAACAGCAACTTCTAATCCTCTGCTGGCAGTTGCATTTCCCACAACTGACGGCACTGAAATGCTTTGTCTTCCAATGTCTTCCTCAGCAAATGATCCTAAAATTCAGATAAGTACCAAGAAAAAATCATGTCTTAGAAAAGTTGTAAATTTTGATAGAGAAGAGCCACCAACGTAAAAAATATTCAATAATTATTTGCTTTATGGCCACATACTACATGTAAATAGTACAATGGACCATCAGCAATGAAATGACACAATCTTATGCGTATGCCCAAACAAGGTTTTCAGAATGTAAATTGTAAAGGAAGGGTATACAAAGTTTGTGATAATCACACAAATTCATATTTTCAGTAAACTATGTTAAGTGTACCACTCAATTGCTACAAACAACACAAATTAACTCCTCCTATCAGGTATCTTAACTAATCAAACATTGAGACTGCATGAGAAAGTCACATGCAGCACGTAGCTCTTAAAGAGGACAATAAATCTACCATGTGTATGGCTGACTTACAACTCTACACTCATAGAATTCCTCAGATCTAAGAGTAAGTTGTAAGGAATTTGGCATCATATGCCCCTTCTCTATATCAGCCCTTGTTTGTAGATTGATAATGAAAATGATTTGCATGTGTTTGTTGAGGTCAGTGGTGACTTCAAGATAGTATGCTAACTTTTAACTATGTTGGTTATTAGCAATTCCAATATCATGCAGCCTAAGTTCCACTTTGATAATTTGCAGTCGAGATAAAATGAGGTTCACTTCTTCATATTACAAAAAGTGGAGGTGGGAATCATACAGAATTTATGACCTTACACATCAGGCAACTCAATTATTGAACAACTATTTAATATTGAAGGTACCATAAAGTGACGACCATCTTACGTAATTTCTGTGCAACTGAAGCTGCCTCAGCTACACGGCTATCATCAGAAAACAAAGCTGAATGTTGAATTAGGTCACCAGGGCTGCCATTAAACTCCATCAAATACTGTAGGAAACAAGCAGCAATGTGTTTAAAAAACTTCCCTAGATAAAAGAAGGACAAAATATTGATCATGATACCTTTATGAGATCTATTGTCTGACTGGCAGTTTCCCTCTGAGCATCTGCACTCTAATGAGCAAAATGAGACGAAGGATATCATAATATGTCCACTTTTCTTTTCTTTTCTTCATTTCTGTATATTGTTGTGGTCAAACAAAGGTAAAAGTGAAAATTTACCTGCAAATGATCTCCAATTTTGGCAGCAGTTTGTCCAACACTTGAAATACGTGAGTCCAACCTAGCAAAACTATCGAACAAGGCATCTACACCCTTTTCCAGCTGAAGAATAAAACAAATACAGCAAATGAAACTAAAACTACACTTATTTTCCAGTTGAACAACTAACCACAGAGCACATCAAACCAAAATGATATCTTTTGCGTATCACCATGAGGTCACAGTTGCAAATTTTGTTCTTCTAAATCAAAGGGAAGTAGAAACTTGGTCCAATATCCACAGATATATCTGATACTATGCAACCTTTCAGGAATTATTTTAGAAAAGGAAATTGATATCTTCATTACAGTTCATAATGAAACATTCATAGAGGCCATCTTCATAACAACCTCAGCAAGTGTCTTGCGGTGCTTAGAATCTTGTGCAGAAACATCCTTCTTGAGATTGTAAAGCTTTCCATCAATCTTCGAAGAAAGAAGAGAACTTCAGCCAAAAAGACATCTAATAATTCTTAAAAGTCCATCACTTGTAAAATCAGAAGCCGACCTGTTTCCGAAGATCAATCAATTCCTTGCATGAATCCTTGAACAATGATAACAGAGCATCTACTTCGGGAAAAAAGGGTGAAGCTTGCACTTGTGCAAATTTTGCTGCATCAGACGAGGCCCTCACGTGCCCATTAGGTAAGGCATCAGTCGCAATGCCACCATGTCCATCTACAGAGTCTGCATCATCTTCGAGGAAAGCTGGAAGGAGATCGTTTACCAACTTTCCAAATAGTGCATCAAATGAAAAATCACCCTACATTTAAACCAGCCACCAATTGAAATAGTAACCCAAATTAGGAACAGGAAATAGCAAGAGAGGAGAAAAATATAAAACCATGTCGCAGGAGTTAATACCTTAAATTCATCTATATCAAGAATAAGCGGAAGGGAGCCAGCTGACGAAGATTTTGATCTTCTGTCACTCTTGACTCCATCTCTAATCTCTTTCATCTAGCCCACACAGGTCATAAAATAAAAAGAAATCAATCACCATCTCAAGCACAAAATGACTAAGCTCATATGCACAACACAAAAATCTCCGAAAACCCAAACCAACTCAGTTTTCATGAAGTAAACAGTAGAAAAAGAAATCAAAGAACAGTCATATAAAAGACAAATCCCATCATGACACGCATCAATTAATTAGCAAATTCCTACGCTCAGAAAAGTACATAAGCAACATTTCACTTTCCCCGAGAATCAAACCTTATGCTGGTAATTAAGTTTTTCGACAAAGCCCAGACAAGATAACCTCAAATAAACAATTATCACTTCTCGTCAGGTTTTCTCTGTTTTCTCAGAAACCAAACAAGCCCCTAGAAAATTAAGCTAACTACAATACCACCGTTAACCTCCGAACACAAATTCAAATGAGGAGCAAAGCATAAGTTTCAGATCACGTAGCTAAAATGGTGAAATTGTTTACCTCTCTTTGTCTCTAATGATTTGACCAGTACTAATCAGAGAGTCCTCTTCTTGTTCACCGATTTCGGTTTCGGCAGATCGAGCTTAGGTGAGAAAGAGACCGAGAAAAAAAAACACTGTTCTTCAGCGAATACTACAATGAAAAATCGAGTTTCGTGCTTATTACTATTTTAACCTCCACAAGCCCGGGAGACTTATAAACAAAGGTGGGTAATTTCGGAAACTGGAATCCAACGACACATGCTGTATATTCTTTGGTCCATCGATCTAGCTGTTTGTTGCTGATGCCTCTATCTAAACGACAAAGCGTAATAAATGGTCAAGATATATATGGATTCAGAATCCGAACTAATCATACTTAGTAAGATAAAAATCAACAATATATAATAAAAATTAAATAAAATTAAAATTATTGTTTTGTGATCACAAGGCCGTATGTTTAAGTCACGAAAATAGTTTTTTTATAAAAATATAAAAGAAATGATGCATACAATATGATTCTTCTCAAATTCTTATAAAGCGGAGAGTCTTGTGTATTGAGTACGTTGACTTTAAAAAAATTTAAATTAAATTTTAAAAATGATCAATCTTAATTATCAAAAAAATTAATTAAAAATAATACTATTAAATAAAAATTAATAAATATATTCTAAAATCAGTTAATTTATAAATTAATAAAAAATTGACCTTTTTTATTAATAAAATTATTAAGGTAAATTAAATCGAATAGGTTTGAATAATTAAAATTTTTAATTATTTGTTTATATTTTAATTTCTGAATTAATTGAGCATTAATTCAAATTAAAATGATATTTTTATTTATTTTAATTAATTAATCAAATTTTCATTATTTAAATTTGTAGACTAAAATTAATATCTTGTTAAACTTAATTATAATAAATAAAATAACTATTATCAAGCAATTAATATAATTACCTTTATTAACAATTGTCTCTAATCTAACTATTTTTAGAAAAATATCTAACGACTTCTCCATTAAACACATTTTAAAGGGTGAAGACAATATATGCTAAGAGAAAATTAATTATTCTCTAGAATTGATAACTTTTCAACTATGGCACTAATTTTAAATTGACCAATTATGCATTAGTAATCCAAATGTTAGCAGAACTCAGGCCTGGCTTGACCCGAGATCAACGAGTAGGGTCTAGGTTGATCAGATTTAAGGCTCGGACTATTTGAGCCCGACTTTGCTTGAGTTTAGGCAAGTAATAGCAAAATGACATTGTTTTAATGCAAGTAATTTAAAAAATAATTCATACCGGGCCGAATTGGGCTTGGGCTTGTAGTATTAGGCTAGGCGGGATCGAGTCATTGTCATCCTTAAATATTAACAAATCATATTAATCTGAACTTATCGATAAAAAAGGGTCAATTTTTTATTAATAATAATTATTAAGGTGATAGAACTGTAGTAGTTACATGACAAAAATACTAATATGACGCAGCTCGTTACGTTATTTACATTAACAGAAAACTTAACGTCAAATTATTTTTGTTAAAAAATGTATATTTTAATATTTTAATACAAGTTTGGACTAATAATATAAAATTGTATAAAGTTTATATCTCTAGTTACTTTATTATAAAGTTGTTGGATTTTGAACCCAAGCTGAGTTGTAAAGCCTTTCGGCCTACTAGCAGTAAAGTCCAACCCAAGTAATATATTGGAATAGATCCGGTCCACGAAAATGTCACGTGAAACGCACGTGATATCTTCCACGTGGCGGACCCAGGTACTTCTAATAACAAAAGTTTCCCGCGCTTAAAATTTTGTGCGTTTAGAAACCTTTGGCAAGAAATTCTAGAGAGGAGAGAGTTACTATTTTTTAATTTTTTAGCATTAAATTTAACTAAATTTATTTTTTTTCAAACTTTAAGTTAAGTTCGAGTTTAAACCTTTTTTCAAAATTTGAGTTACGCCTAAACGCAAAGTTTCAGAACTCGATTTTGATTTAAAATCCAAACTTCTTTCACATTAAAAATCTCGGCGTTTTGTACGTGGAAAAAAATAATATCGTTTTGTATATTGATAAGTAGTGATTTTTAGACCTGTTAATGTTAGAGAATATATATAACCAATTAAATTGACCTCACACAACATCTTAAGCTATTGTGGTGAAATGGTCACTTAACATGGTATCAGAGACTTTATGACCAAGTGGTCGTGAGTTCAAATCCTACCACCACCTATTATTCAGCACAAAGTAGAGTAGGTCTATGCAAGTTTCAAGCTCGAAGGGCTTTCACTTGATGAGGTGTGTTAGTGAATATATAAAACCAATTAAGTTGACCTCGCACAACAGCTTAAATTATTGTGATAAAACAGTCACTTAACAGTTAAAATAAGATTAAGTTTGAACTCAATCAAATTTAAACTGTTCGAACCAAGTTGTTTGGATTTTTCTAATTTCAAATTTGGTCCAAACCCCAATTAATGCAAGTTGAATGGCCGATTTTCCAACCCTAGTAATATGTTTATATTGTTACTCACATTGAATACTTTCCGAGTTAACGACACCATTCTAGAGTTTCTTTCTTTTACCGTGAATTGACTGGGCAGTCATGTGGCTGCTTATGCATTGCCTGTTGAACCTGGGAAGTCTGAATACTGTCACATTTGAATTTGAAAGTTCCTCCGAGACATTAAGTGGCCCTTGAACACTGAAAAGCCAAACTTGCATACATGTTCTAGTGCAGATAGTCAATCTTATGGAGCGAATATAATAACAGCACATGGGTGTTGAAAAAGTGTATGGAGCCAAAGCTGAGTCCTCAGTTTCGGCCTGCAGTTTTGGGATATTCATGGTGCTTGCTTGCTCCTTGTTCATGAAAAGGGAGCAGAATCGAAAGATCTTGAAGAATCAACATTAAAAGATTCGACAGTAATAATGTTTTGTCTTGGTGATTAGACCACCTTAAAAGAATCGAAGGAGTTGGAACTGAACTGCACGACGAGCTGTTGAACATGTGAAGCGATGACACTTGGCAAGCCAGGCCTAATGCTACAGCTCTCAGGTAAAAGACGTTCTATCTATCTTATATTTTTAAAAATCTTTTAAAAAATTAATCTTTAAATTTTTAATAAAAATTATTTTATTAGTTAAAAAATAATAATAAAATACACGTAATATAAACAATAAATATGGACCAATTGAATATTATTAATGTGATAATATAACTCAAGTATTAAATCCGATCTAAACTAATTAAAATTGATTTAAATAAATAATTGAAGATAATTATGATAATTATTAGTAGGGATGACAATGGGTCGACTTATGGGCCAGTTTTGTAAATTTTAAAAAAATTAAAATTAAAAAAACTTCTTTTTTAATTAGGTTCGAGCTTAATTATCTAGACCTAGGCCTGCCCAAGACCTAACTCTTCTGAATAAAAAGATGTTATTTTGCTTAGAATAGTTAGACCTCAAGTCGATGGGTCTGGACCTAGCTTTAAAGATTTTTTGATGTTGATATTATATGTATT
>JANZXV010000009.1:20219816-20236428 GCA_027576455.1 Erythroxylum roigii
ATTAGACTAAAACTATAAAAAATAATTACATTTTAAAAATTTTATAGAAAATAATTAATCAAAATAAGAAATTTACATTACTTATTCAATAAAAAGGAAACTTACATTAATTAACTTATCCACCAACTCATTAATCACAAGAAAATAAAATAAATAGTATAAAAGGTGGTGGGTCATTATCCGGTTGAGTAACCGGCCCATTAACAGTGCCCAATCAATTTGTGCAGTAATCACGAAATCAATTGAGAGTGCGAAGAAGAAAAGGAATTGGGCTTTCCCTTCAAATACTTGATTCACACTCCCCAAAAAGATTCCATCTTGGGGTATCTCTGTTGCTCTTTTCAATTCTCATAGACAATTCCTGCCCAATTTCCCGATCTTTGTATGTGGTTTTGTGTTGCAAATCCCAAGTTTTCGATATTCAGTATGAAGTTGAATCTCCACTTGGCGTGGGTTTTCTTTTGAATTTGTATATGACGGAGCTTTCTGTTTGAAAGTTGTTGACTTTATCATGTGAATTGTTTTCACGTGCAGGTGGAGACATGCTCTTAGAATATTTTCTTGGGGGCTTTGCTTAGTAGCAGTTGCAGTAGTAGTTGTCCAAAGGGGTTTGAAAGATAAGAAAGAGCTCTCTCCTGCGGAGCGCTAGCTGATCCTTAGTGATGTGGACTAATGTCTTTAAAATTGTATGCCTTTCCTTTTTCTGAATATCTAGTTGTTTTTGCTTGCTCTCTACTCGGTTGCTCCTTCTCTGGTTGGTTTTGCTGATTCGTTTCAGTTTTTCGACTTTATATCTGCTTACGTAAATGATTATGGATAGACAACGGTGGCCCTTCCAGGTGGAAAATTGTGGAAGTTGATCGGAGTTGTTCTTGAATGTTGTTGTTTGTTCATTGTGATTGCGTACTGCGACTTTGTTCAAGTTGTGGACTTTGTGAAGTGACTTTTTTTTTTCCTTCCTATAATCGGTATGCGTTTTAAAACCTCTGACTATAGGGACCTAATTTAAAACCCTAAGTACTGCATGTAGTGCTTCACTGGGGACTATTTAGCGTCTTAATTGCATATTCCAAAACGAAACCCTTTTGCCAAAGTAGATTTCCATAGACAGAGTTTTTGACATTAGCTTTGCTTAGTAGCACTAGCAGTTGTCCAAAGGGGTTTGAAAGATAATAAAGAGCTCTCTCCTGCGGAGCGCTAGCTGATCCTTAGTGATATTGACTAATAGGCTAATATTGTCTATTATATTCTATGGTTAGTTGGCAATAAATTAGAAAAGTAGCTCTTTTGGCTTTCCTACCTATTGTCCTACTTCTACCTGTTTGATTAATTGCCTCAACCAACTTATGATATTTGTCGCCTTATAGTTAGATGCTAAACTATATCCTGTGAATTCTAAGCCAATTGGATTCACAATCCAGAACAAAAGTTTCAAACTTCTTGGAACTTATTGTGAAACGTAAGATGCAGAAGAGCTTCAAGAAGAAGTGAATAACGCCTCTTGTGTCATCTAACTGATTTGTTGATTTTGGTCTGCAGTTTATTAATTGACATGTTTCTAACCAAACATCAAGACAGCAACATCTCATGATCTTGTCTCCCTCATAACAAGTTCGTATCTCGCCAAAGCTGCCACTACCTCCATTTCAATTCTAAGTAAGTTCCTTTCTTTCACTCACCCTGTCTTTCAGTTCTTGCTTGTGTCAATGGTTCGTTCTTGTTGGAGCACAGATTGAATTTTGAGAGAATGTTGTGAATGAATTTGGTGAAACTAAAGTTGGGTTCTTTTCATTCTCTTGATATATTTTGATATTTGTTTAAGTTTTGGAGTCTGGGATTTTCAAACTTGAAGACACCCCGTGAAGGAGACACATCCAACTACTGACCCAATTGGGCAAAATCTTGTAGATCTTACTTGCAAACATTGTTAGCTGGAAACGGTAATGACAGTTGATGAATCTAATTCACACACCACTACAGTTTCGAGAAATTGAGAAGAAACAGTCTTTAAATCCAACTCTTTGTTATCTGGGAGTAGCTTGAACATGCTAAATAATGGGAAATTAGCAGTAGTTTAGTCTTTTTGTCCCTCTTCATTTCTTTGTACTCTGATGGTCAAGGAAGAGTTTTTTGGGTAAGCAAATAGGAGGAGTTGGGGCATGAAGGAATATGCTTAAGAGAGTTCACAGTCGTTGCTTCGGCAGTGCTGCTGCAAAACCATGGCTGTTTGTGGGCTTGGGAAATCCTGGCGAAAAGTATAAAGGAACTCGACACAATGTATGCCACCATATTTATGCACATAAAATGCGTCTGTTTTGGCTTCTTATTTTTTCTTGAATTCTTAAATGTTGCTTGTGTGTCTCAGGTAGGATTTCAGATGATTGATGCATTTGCTGAATCACAACAGATTCTAGTAAATAGAACTCATTGCAAAGCCATCTTTGGAGAAGGCCAGTGATCTATTTTCTTCTCAACTTCCTTGCACAAAAGCATACTGCAACTACTGCTGACACGAAGCTCATGAAGGTTTTACCATTTGTGGCAGGTTTTGTTGGTGACACACCTGTTCTTCTTGCAAAGCCTCAAACATATATGAATCTGAGTGGTGAATCCGTAAGTGATTCTGGCAATTCTTTCATCATTGTGTAAAAATATCAATTAATGATCGTCAATTTGTGAACAAATGGTTTTATTAAATGTTTTAGTGGTCAATCTCCGATTACTCTTCTAATTAGAACATGATAAACTGTGTCTTTATCTCATGAAGGTCTTAACTACTCAATCTTTTCTAATGCAGGTTGGACCACTTGCAGCTTACTATAAGCTACCTCTTAGTCGCGTTGTTGTGGTAAAATTTTGCTCTGGCTATGTGTTGCTCTTGCTATGTAGTATGAGGATATTTGACAAGCTAGATCATCTTAAATTTATCATGTTATGCACTCTTAGATTCATGATGACATGACCTTACCGTGTGGAGTGCTTCGAATTCAACCAAAAGGGGGCCATGGAAGCCATAACGGGTATGGATAGACAAACCTTATCTGTTAGAGAAAAAAATGTAGATTCTAGTCACCTATAATTTTTGTGGCAACAAAATGCTTTAATACATGCTAAGTGGAATCCTGCTCTAACAGTTCAGAGTTCTGTTGTTAAAGAAAAAAAAATGAAAGATGAAAACTTGAATAAACTGTATATCCATTGAACTCTATCAATCTTTTCTCAATTAAGTCGATCAAGGTAGGTTGGCTTTTGGTATCCCTCAAATAATTTAGCAGTTGCAGTGGATATGAATCATATAACTTGCAAAAGACTTTGCAGCTAGCCGTGCTTAATTGAGCTAACTTGTTTGTCTATGCAACTCTTTTCTTGTGACATGTTTCTCTTTACTTTTGCTAGTCTAAAGAGTGTGATCCTCCATTTTCGAGGGAACAAAGAATTTAATCGGCTGAGGATCGGTTAGTATAACTCCCTATATCATTATACTCGCTTATTACCTCTTTCTTGAACCGTTTTTGTATTTATTTCAGGAATTGGGAGGCCTCCTGGTCAAATGGATCCCAAAGCTTTCCTGCTACAGATGTTCAACGTAACGGCTCAAGAGAAAGTATGTTTTCAATTCCCAAAACTATTGATTTAGTGATTGAGATTTCCTTATACTGGATGATAATGTACTAATTCATATTGTGTTGAAAGTTCAAACTTTTCTATAATATTTGCCACTCTTTTTACGGCAAGATTGACTCAGCATTACCGGAGGGGGTTGCTGCGTTGAAGTTCATCTTATCTGAAGGGTTGGCAGAGACTGCGGTAATCTTCAACAAAGAACAGAAGTACAAGCACTTGAAATCTCTTGACATTCCAACATAAGGAGGTTAACTCAATGACTATTCAGTACCTTTTTTTTTAGGAGTGACCCACACAAGATATGTAAAGGCCTTGTTTGGTGAAGAACTGATCAGCTCTTTTTTAGCTGGTCAACTTAATTTAACTTATTGACTTTAAGAAAAATCTTATAAGTTTATTTGGTAAAGAGCTAGTCGGGTTGGCTGATTCAACCCAACCAGCTAATTTTCAAACAGCTACTCCAGATGAGCGTTTTCTCCCATCAGTTGAAATGTTTTTGGACAAATCTCCATTTTGTCCTCGTTTAACTCTCTCACGTCTGTGTCTCAGGTCTCGAATTCTCCAGAGTCTTCTCCCTTCTCTTGTTGCTCTCGTTTTCTCTCACCGCTCACCCTCACGCAAGAAAAGGCCCTCCCCCAATGACAAGTGCGACTGCTAATACGATCTTGTTTTTGGAGGATCCGAATAAGAAGATCTAGAAACCGTATACGATTACCAAGTCTAGAGAGAGATGGACTGAGCAGGAACACGACAAGTTTCTCGATGCTCTTCATTTGTGAGTTTTTTTTTTTGAGTTTTTGGGATTGAATTTGTTGTGTTGCAAGGGAGATTGATGCGAAGGGGATTTCGAAAACTTTTATTCTTTGTGCGTGATTTTGTATCGGTAATCAAAATGGGAGATTGGGGTTCTAGTGTGTGATTAGCTTTTATTGTTAGTTTCAGTTTCCATGGTTGGGAAATGAAGTGTAATGTTTCTTATTCATTTGATTCAGAGAATGGATTTATAATTCGGTGAAACAATGTGGATTTAACGTTTTTGCTATGTGAAGTTCCAAATAATGAATCTACTTGATTGCTGTTTTAAAAATGTTTTATGTTTTAGTTATTCTTTCTCTATAAAGGAAGCTCTGTGCTTATGGGATGATATTTTCTGTTATGTGTGTTGTCAGTGCAGGTTTGATCGTGATTGGAAGAAAATTGAAGCATTTGTTGGGTCAAAGACAGTCATCCAGGTGCATATGGGCTCCAGGAATCGTGGAGTAAATAATTTCTCTTTGCTGATGTACAATAACTAGTTACTAACATTCTTTACAATCCATTTACGAATCTCCCTGTTCCTGTATGTATGACAAGTTCAAGTTGGTCCAAATGCAGTTCTGCCGGATTTTGCCCAAGTATACAGTTTCATTGGGAGTGTCTTTGACCCCAATGCTAGTGATCACTTGAAGAGACTAAAACAGATGGACCCCATAAATTTGGAAATTGTAAGGCCTTTTATCTGTGTTTTCACTTGTTTCACTTTACAGTACTTTTGCTTGTATAGTTTTATAGGTTGGAATTTGTGAGGGTTTTGGTATGCGAAGAGATGGTTGCAGAGATTCTATAATTTGTTGAAAGAGTGCAATGAACTTGCATCTGCTGTTCCTCCTTCTGTAAAAGATATCATTATAAGTTCATATGGGATTTGAGGGTCATGTAAGTTCCTTGATTTCAATAGTAAGCTAACAGCTATAGTTAGCTATTATTTCCTTTTATTGTGAAGTGCTCGATTTCTTCATCACATTGAAATTGTACATCATGAGCCCGTGTATCTAATCTTGGACTGTTAGGTTGTCCCCATTAAGCTGTTATTATCCTGTTTTTATGCACTTTCTAACTGAATATAGTCATTACAATGTTCGCTCTGGGATTTAATTGTGTCTGTACAATATATCTTTTGGTGCTACAACTTGAGCTATTCCTTTTCTTAGTTCTTTATATTATAGCTGCACATAGATTTTTCTTTTTCCATGTTCTTTGAATCAATAAAGCTCTTTGGTGGAACTGGGATTAAATGATATTCAATTGTACCTTGATAATTACGTAAACCATTTTATGGACAGGCCCAGTACATGTTAAAGAGTTTTAAAGTTAAACCTCGTTTTTACATCTGATGAATACTTCAGGATATTCTGTTTTAGCAATGACAAGAAAGCAGAAGTATCTAAACATTGGAAAACTGATGATTTTCTCATTTGTTTTCAAACATCTTCAACAATATCCCGCCCAAAAAAAATCGAATACGGAAAGACATAGCTAGCTAGCTGTTCATGAACTACTCGCATTTGCTTTTTGGGTGCTTAAACTGCCACCTGATATGTTAAATGTGACCTTAGAAACCTAGATTAAAGAATCTCTAGTTCTTTGCAATGGCTGTGGTGTATTTTATTCATAAGATCAATATTCTTTTGATCTTTCTAGAGCCATAAAAAAGTTGGAAGGTATGGGGATTAGCTATCATATACTTTCACTCATTTTTCTTCCATTATTTGCAATTTTGGCAGAGACGGGTGCTTGTCTCATGTAATAATCCCAACACAGAGAGAGCAAAATCTGGTGGTGCTTATGGCAATATCATCACTTACAGGACAGGCGATGCTATTCCAGCTTCTTAAAGGTGAAAGGCCCTTTGGTCACTCTCTATAGCATGTGTAACATCCCAAGTTAGTACGTGCTGGAGTCAAGATAAATAATCTCATCTGATTGACGAGTGTTGGTGGTGAAGAGTGAGCTGTGCATATACTCTATATTTGTGTGATAATATAGACACATACTCTTCCCTGGTTAGTTTACAAAATCTTTGTACATATGTATTTTGTGTTCTATATCTATACCCTTCACTGTAACTAGGGTAGACAACCTTCAGCTTTTAGATCCAAGAGGCTTGTATATAGATTTAAGTTTTGATTGTCCATAGCTTGTAAATGTCTCCTTTTGAGGTTTTGAGTTATACGGAGAGAGCAATGCTTTTTTAGAATCTAACAAGCTTGCATCAACAGTAGAGTGGTTTGTGGTTTGCTTGCTGCTTATAGGTACCCATTCCCATGCCAAAGCTGCCTTCTTCCAACGATCTTGTGATATAGTCGATAACTTTTCATTAATTTTAGGTACTTTTGTAATAATTGAAATTTTGAATTTGTCAATTTAATATAAAAATTTTTTAATTTTAGAATTTAATTTTTAACTTTTTAGTTTGATTTTTTAAATAATTCTTGTTAAAAATTGATTGATTAATTAAAAACTTTTTATATTAAATCAATCAATTAATTAATTTTATTTAAAAGTATTTTAACTAAATTTTAATTTTTTGATAATAAGAAGTTTTTTTATTTATTTTAAAATTAATTTTACTTTTAGTCTAGTTTTTAAAATATTATATTCTTATTTACTTTTGCTATTTACCTTACTAATTTATTAAAACTTGAAGTTCGTTTTAATTGAACCGGTTTTAATAGTCCAACCATAAAAATTTTAAGATGGTTAATTTTTTTTATTTTGATAACTCTTATTAATAAGAGTTGATCAATTTAGATCAATTTTTGTAAACTAATCAATTTATAAAAATTAAAATGAACTAATTGATTTCTATTTAACAATCTCTCTTTTCAATAAACATTCTTCTAATTTTATTTTAAATTATTTAATTTTATTAAATCTTTAATTAATTTTTATCACAAACTTTTTAAATATTAAATTTCTTATTTTATTAGTTTAACTCTCATTAAAACAAAACATTGATAATAAGTGTAGTTCTATTCTAATGTTAATTGTCCAGTTATCGCTGCATTGCAAAATGCATTTAGAAAGAAGATACCAACTCGTGTGTTTTAGGTTGCTTTTCCAAAACTGAACCATATTCGAAATCAACAGTAATATCCATTCACACATCAATCCTTACGGGGAATCTTTCTGAGAGAGCTCATACCCATTTCCAAATAACATGAATTCGATGAGTACGTTGCCCATACGCAAGTCACAATATCAGATTCCCTTATCTGTATCCAAAGCCCATATCCAGCTCATGACCAGTTGAGGTAAGCGGGTGAATCTGCTTAGGATTTGATCTAAGTTCCATCTCAAGAAGATTTCGTAGTGCTTCAGGATAATTGCTTCCACCACCTATTAGGGAGTAGAGCAGCACAATCACTACAAGGATTACTTAATTCAAGAGTCAATTCATAACAACTAAGAACATCAATGTGAAGATGGACCAACGAATTTAAAGTTTATACACAATTAGATGCCTAAAAAGATTAGGCTGGGATTTCTCCTCCATTTGAATACTGTGTTCACTTAACACTTGAACGAAATCAATTCATAAGGACAAAATTTGAGAAGTTGGTAGTTATGCATTGGAGCAATTCAAATCGAAACAAGCATGTTAGTAATTCGGCTGAAACATATGCACGAGAAATGCAAATGCCAACTAGAAGCTACGCGTTCTCACTAGTTTTAGAAACCTCCAAACCAAACCATCATCAGGTTTACCTTGTGAGTTATTCAATAGTGGGCAGACTGTCTACTTTCTTATATCTGAAGTTAATCAAGTCAAAAGGAACAAACCAGTAAATAAATGTCTTACCTCCCTGCGGTGGAATTCCTAAGCTTCTCACGTTGGGTTGCCTTTGAGAGGATGATTGCATTGGAATGGGTCCCTGCATGAAACCAGTCACCTCATTCCCAACAGGTGAGGGTCGTTGGGAACCCTGTAGAAACCCGTGCAATAATTGGGGTGGAGGAAAATTGCCAGGCATTTGAATTTGCTGTACCATGGGATTATGCATTGCAGGGTCTAATCCAGGCATTCCACTACTGGGATGAATAAAAGGAGGCTGAAGCATATTAGCAGGGAATTGTTGATTAGGAGCACCGTGATGGATGGTATTCTCTGTAGGCATAAACTTCATCTGACTATTAATGTTAGTAGGAAGAGCATCCAAAGGGCGGAACATCGGTCTGGTATGGTTCGACTGGGAAGGATGAAGCTGTGGAGAAGATGACTGAGCATGAAGATTAGGAAAGTGAACATCTGGCTCCCGTGGGTCATAAGGACCTCGAAGAAAAGGTATCCTTTCTTGACCTCTTGCCACAGGTCTATCATCCCCAAATACAGAATTTAAAGGCGCCAGTTTTTCACCCATGTCAATTGCAGCCTCTGAGCTGGATAATATTTCAGCTTTAGCTGAATTCCTGGCAGCCATGAAGTTCTGGATGTGCAGAGGATGGCTTGCCATAACTTTATCTTCTTCAGGAAAATTAACTTCAACAAAGTTATCAGAGCCACCACGCCTAGGCTCCAATTCCATAAGGAGAGAAGACAAGTCCACTTGACCTCGAGGATCACCGCCTGACAATTGCTTTTCAATAACATCAGCTTTGATTTGCTGCCTTTGGTTTGAAGCTAAAATACTGCTTCCATAACTCGACTTGCTAAATGCAACTTCAACCAGAGAAACATTTTGACGATCACCTCTTCCATGAAAAGATAAATCATTAGAATTCGCTATATCAACCACGCCAGACTCAACAGAATTCCTTTGACTAGGAGCTTCCCCTCCTACTGGTTGCAGTTCTTGCATAAAAGCGGTTCCAAAAAGTGCTTCAAGAGTCAAAGGCTTCCCTGGATTGGGTGCATTTTCAGCATCTGTCTCCATTGAATAGTTAGATCTAGAGCCAATATTTGCTAATTGAAAATTCTGTGGGTTATTTGAAGATCTCATTCCTGAATTATCAGAATGTGTATCATCATTCAGGCCTGTAGCTTTCTGCAACAAAGAAAGGAGATGCTGAGATGCATGGTTATCAACATCATCTTTCTGCTGCTCAGCGTTAGCATCAAGATGACTTGAGCCTTGGACTGGATGAACGAAAGTGGAACCATATGCAGTAATTCCACACATAATTGACTGCTCAAGGTCTTCACAGGTAAGCACAGCTGAAGTAACTTCTGGTTTATCAGTGTTGCAAAACTGATCATCTGCCTTGACAAGGATTAGATTTGATGTCGTGTGCCCATCTACGAGTTCAGTGCTTTGAAAGGGGAATTTCTGTGGAATTTGAGTGGTAGCTTTAGCATCAAAAACTTGGGATCCAACGTTCTCAGCACCAACAATTAACGAGAGCATATCGGTTGGCCTAGCAGGTGGAGCACCATCAATCGGTCGCTTTTCTGCAACCAAAAAATTAAAATTGAGAAACAAAGGACTCTGAGGCATATGACATTGTTGAGCTATTCTGATTCATACGTGTAGACATAAGAATATCAAATATCCATACTGCTATACCTTCATCGAGAAACCACTGAGCAAACTTTGAAGATTGGGCACTGCTAGGGCTTAATATATCTTCCGATCTAGCATCACTATGCTGCAAAACAAAGATCAAATCAATAAGATGAAGCACTTATGACAACACCATTGTAATTTTCATCTAATCCTAAAAATTTTCGTCGTAGCACAAAATTCAATATAAGTTTTCTCCATTCAACTTGTTTCTCGTTAAGTTATACAATTCACTCAAATACAGCAGTTCCAGATTGCAAGTTCATATGAAAGATGTTAAACATAGATTAATTACAAGTATAGTTTAGAGGAGATGCTCAACTGTGTTCCTTTAAAAACGAAACCTGCCAAATTGCCCTTAGGTATTAGTAAACAAGAATCACATCCACAGGGAGGATAGTGGGCCTACTATCTATGCCAGAACTGAAGAGTTGAGAAGAAATCATGCCTCAGATCATTTTCACACAAACAGCAACTAAGTGCAAAGCTCATGAAAGATTTTGCTTAATGAATCCTATTTGCACTCAAATTATCAAGGGAACAAAATATATACATTCAGCAGGATATGGCTTTTCTCACCAGATGGTAATATGTAAGAATTTCACACATGTTTGTTGTGTGTCGATGGATGGATGGAGAGAGAGAGGTGCATAACACGACAAAGAGAACAAGATTACCTTAATGATATTTGAAGAGCCACCACCATTTAACATCAACGGACTACCAAAAAGCTTTTCAAGGATTGAGTTTGAACGAGCAGGACTTGATTCACCCGGCCAACTATTCTTCATTACCTCACCACTATCTACTATTTCACTGTTCTTAGGAGCTTCAAAGGGATCCAAGAGTTTGTAAGTCTTGTTAAATTGACCATCCACACCAACCTTTTCATTGGAAACATCCAGAGCTGATGATAGGTTCGGAATCTTTTCACTCTTTTCATTTAGTGAAACATGAATACTTGGACTCCCAAGCTGCATCTTACTCAAATCCGCTTCTACACTATGTTCTTCCTCTTGATTACTTGAAGTTTCATTTAACATAAGGATGTCTTTGCCATGTGAAAAGCTACCTTCAAGTTCTTTTCCAAGCTAAACATTAAAGAAATAATTAACAAGTGTAAGTCTTGTTGAACAGCATGTGCATATAGTTATACAGTAAATTGCAAAATAGTGCACTTTTAAAGCTGACTCCAAGAAGTTTCAAAACTTTAGACCTATCGTTCGACTATGACGAGCATTTCTAGTCACCCTCAGACCAGGATAATTTATAGCACAAGCTCATTGAATAACAGAGAAGTAATACCTCCAATGGTTGATGTTGACCAAGAGAATTTGTTCCATTAGTCTTTGGAGGTACAGCACCTGAAAACCCTGGGGGAACAAGAGGTCTAGGCATAGGAGCAGATACGGGGAAGGAAGACTTAACAGACTCATTATTCGAGACAGGTTGGACACTTGCCTCATCCAACTCATTGTTTCTGTGTGGAACTCTCTTATAATCTTTTGAGTCCTCTACCAACAGAGTAATGTCGAAGTCAGTTTTAGACTTCTCCATATTCAACTTCTGTTTTTCCTGAAAAGTCTTGTGCTGTTCCTTTCTCATCAATTCGAAGGAAGCTGTAAAGGAAGTGAACACATTTAATTGCAACCATTTAACGTCCATATAGTTACAGGAGATGAAAGCCAATTTGTCTTCCCAAAAATTGTAAAATAAAATAAGTTACCTCTCCTCTTTCTTTCTTCTTCTGCTTGGTCCTCACTTGTGCACTCAGAAGAACCGAATGTTTCATCATTGTAAGAGTCATTAGTCTCCCTACGTGAGTAAGGCACAGCCTGCAAAAGCACAGGGGAGAGATCAATGCATGTCAAAGGAGATCTAAAGGAAATAAGTTTCAATAGTAAACTTTAGGTCCGTTATCAAGTGATAAACAGGAAAAACTGACATCATGCATAAAAGAAGCAACAAATACTGTTAAAATCCAGATCAAATTCGTATTATGCTGCTGGTGCTCATATGCAATCCAATGCTACAAAGAAATGGGAGCAGGATTTACCTTATAAGGACGAGGTGGTTGATATGGCTCATTACTCCTACTCAGCTGGTAACTATCAGCCGCTCGAGATTTTGAAACCGATGACCCAACTGCATATCCAGTTGGTCTTGGAAAGGAACCACTCCCGAGAAGTCCATCATGCTCAGGAACTTGCCAAGACCGTCGAGATTGGTTTCCGCAATGCTTTCCAGAATCTACAAATTAATAGGCATCAATTAATGGAGAAAGAAAAGCCATTTTCAGTGAAGGCCACATAGTGTAGGATCACTGAGACCATAGTTCAATAGAATTTAACCAGCCTCACAGTTCAAAGTATTCTGCACGATTGAAAACACAAAAAAATGGTACGCTTAAATGATGTTAATAAAGTATGTGAAATATAGATAAAAATAATAGGTTCTATTTTAACAGCATATATTATTTGCGTAAGACACAAGCACACAAAGAAAAAAGTTTGATTGGAAACATATGGCAAATAAGATATCAATTTTATCTTCTGCTCTCTTGAGCAAAGACAAAAGAAATGGTCAGAAAACTAAAGGATGGTGAATAAAGGAAGTATGTCGCAGAGAATAGGAGAAAAGACCACTGCACACCCGCTAATTCTTACTTGGTAAAATACTATATCCTAACCAATTTGATAGCACTTCCTTATTAAGTATCAAGCACGGAGAGCACATGCATTTATAACCCTTGTGATATCAAAAGGACAAAAACTTATCTAAACCCTTACCATTATCCCAATCTGACTGTGAATCACCATCCCGATCATTTCTTCCAGAAGATCGAGTATCCCATCTTCCATGAGTACCACGAGAATAATTGCCTACTTCCCCTCTAGTGGGTGGAGAAGAGCTGTACTCATTGCATCTATAAGTTTGAGATGATAAACTTCCAGAACTTCGAAATCGATCTCGTGAATTATCCTCAAATTCACTGGTATAGAAAGAAAAGGGGGAAGAAAAGAAAGAACATTCAAGCAGACAAATATGAAAACGTTAGCGCTGCCAACGCTAAAGGATAATATCGCTACCAAGAGTGCATATTTTGAACTAATGGTTTAAGCCCGGAGTAAGCAGCCCACCTTAGAAGTGGCTGGTCGAAACCACTTGGTAGCTTTGTACAAACTTCCAATTCGCTCAATGATAAAAGGAAATCTCGTGAGTAAGAAATCTTTAACTTCCTGGATCATCACAAGTATATGTTAAATTCAAAACTCAGAAAGGCAAAGCCAAGAAGGAGACAACATGTTAAATAAATGAGTTACTTCTGCAATTCATGGCTCCTGTCCGTTTTCAGGTCCGGTCCATGTCGATCATCACTTTCGAAACTCATTCCCCTAAACCTTAGTTTACTTCTCACAACAGACACCAGAGAGTATCTGATCACCTATGTTCTTTAACAACAAAATCTGCTGCTCATCACATAAAGGTACTGACACTCAAACCCTTACCCGTTTAATACGAAGGTACATCAAACTCCTGTACCCCCTTTTAGAAACTATTTCTCTTCAATTACCATTAAACACGGCCAATCAAAGAAGACTGATGACTTCGGTTCATCCAAACCCCATTCACACAAACCCTATTTAACTCAAAGCCCAGACAACTGCGTGTCGATAAAAAGGTCAAACATTTGCTAACATCAAGCTAAACCCATCCGTGTGATCCAGCTATTTAGAATACGTCAAATCAAAAGTGCCCGAAAGACCCTCACAAAACCTGGAAAATCCTAAATCCCTTGCAAAAGGTACTGATTCTTTTGACGGGAAATGTAATCTATAACCCTATGCCAACAAAGCGCTTGTTAATCATAAGCGAAGACCGTAAGTACAACCACAAAGAGGCCCCAAACATGACCGGAACAGACAAATTATAGGGTTTTGAGCTAACGGAAAGCTCCAAAAACTAGGGTTTTGTCACAAACTATCAAGATTGAAGAGGCGGAGACAGCAATTGATGACGACAAATGAAAACAGTAACAATTAGGGTTTCAAATCTTCAATTTCCTAACCCCATTACCAGATCGGAGAGCTCAAAGCCATGGATACATATATATCGAGAGATGACGGATACTGAGAAAGACCTCAAGAAGTTGCAGAAAGACATTTACTCGCTTTCATGTCGCTGAGCAAGACAGAGGACCCCAAAAAACAGATAATTATTAATTAGGCAGTTTTCTGTTATTATTTTATATGTTAGCTTTATCTCATCGATAGAATTTGAAAATTTAGGTATAAAATAAAAGGTATTTTATTATTATTTGAAATTTTAATTAAATAAAATAATTATATAAATTCTTTCACTTGTGCAATTACTAATTAGTTATATAAAGAATTTATTAGAAATAATAATTAACGTTGACAAATATTTTTGTATTTTTTATATCATATATATTTTTTACTATTTAAAATAATGCTCGTAAAACATTTTGGTCGATCATTAAAAAAAGACAAGACTTATTAGTTAAATTCAATTTGATCCCAAATTAATAAATGGAACCTTTTTTATAATTTTTAAGTTTCAAGTCACCCGAGCGCGATTAAATTTGGGCCTAATGGTTCAATCGAACTTTAAGTGATCCAATCTCCAGCACAAAATATCACCCCTGGTAATTACTACTTTTATTTGGGCCCAGCCCGAGCCTTAAGTCTTATTTTTTCAAAAATCTAAAATTTTAGGTTGAGTTTAAGCTATTTAAGTTTCATATAAATAACACGACGTCATTTAAAAAAAACAAAGTTAGTTTCCATATTTTTAATTAAAAAATAGCTCAAGTCGAGTTGAGCTCTAGCTCAAACTTAAGCTCAAACTCGGGCCTCAATAGAAGCAGTCAGGCAAGGCTAGGGCAAGCCTGAGTACTTTATAATTGTCAAACCTAACCTTTAGAAAAGATTGAAAAAAAAAGGTCAAACCTTCATTAATAAAATAATTTTATTAAGATGAATTATTGAAGCTAGCTTTCTCTTTCACTTGCTTTCATTATTATAATTTAATGAAATATTAAATTACTCTTTTTAATTAATTTTTAAATTTATATTAAATAAAATCTTTAATCTCAACAAAAAATAGATAAAAATTTATGATGAATTGTAGTATTGTACAAAGTTGTGATTTTAGTTCAACCCTCGTCGAAATTAATAGATAAATTTTCAATTAAATTAATGTTAGATTTCAAACTTAAATTTTAAAAAATTCAAAATTTTAACTTATGAAATCCAATTAAAAAATTGAAATATATTAAAAATATAAAATGAAATTTGATCAATTTTAATTTGAACTTGATAATCTAATTTCAATTTTTTTAAAAAAAATATTTTCCTAAAGTAAAGATGAAATGTACACAATATGAATATTTTATATGAACTAGTTAAATATTACCGACATGATAACTCTACTATTGATCTTGACTTGAACCAATTAATTATACTTAAAATAATAATTTAAGATAATTACAATAAATTATTAATTAAGGCGATACTAAAAGCTTACTTGTCAACTTAACATAGGCTATTAGTTTTGGATCTTTTAACTAAGGAATGGAGGAACAAGAGAAGTCATAAAATGTGTAGTACTAGAGTCAAATGGTAGAATCTGAAAGGGGACACGATGAAACAGCTACGAGGTAGAGTAATATATGGAGATGAATGGATATTAGAGAGAGCTGCTAACCAGACGTGAGAAAGAGTGGTGACTCTTTTAAGAAATGCAGCTAAAGAGATCTTTGGGGTTTCTAAAAGGCCTAATGATAATAAGACGGGATCTCAGTGATAGAATGAAGATGTACAAGAAAATGTTAAGATTAAGAATGAGGCTTATAAAGCTCCATCGAATAATACTATCAAGGTAGAGAGAATAGCTAGTAAAGAAAAATACAAATTGGCAAAGAAAGAGACGAAGAAGACAATCTCGGTGGCTAAAAGCAGAGATTACTAGAATTTCTATCGAATATTATATACTAAAGAATCTTAGTGACTAAAGCCATAGATAACTAGAATTTGTATTGACTATTAGATACTAAAGAGGGAGAAAATGACATTTTTAAGTCGACGATAGTTAGGGAATAGAAAACGAGAGAGTTAGATCAAGTTCTTTGTATAAGAGATGAAGCAGAACAGGTGTTTGTGGCCAAGAATGACGTCAAGAGAAGATGATAGAGGTGCTTCTATAGCCTTTTTAGTGAAGGCATAAAAAACGTCTCTTTAGGCGATCTTAACAAGTCCGAGAGGTTTCGTAACTTGTCTTGTTGCAAGAAGATTACAAGGGAAGAAATTAAAAGAGCTTTAAAGGAGATTAATAGCAAAAGGGTAGTAGGGCTGGATGAGATACGCATAGAGGTATGGAAGAGCCTAGTTGTAAAGGGTCTTGCTTGGCTGGTCAACCTTTTTAATATGATCCTTAAGTCCGCCAAAATGTCGGATAAATGGAGACTTCGTATGCTAATTCCTCTATACAAGTACAAAAGGGACATTCAAAATTGTAACAACTATAAAGACATCAAACTACTTAATCACATCATGAAATTATGGGAGAAGGTGTTGGACCCCGATCTTTAAGTGGAATTTAGAAATATTAAATGAACTTGAATGAGTGTTTTAATGTATGTTTTGTGT
>JANZXV010000009.1:20258015-20274833 GCA_027576455.1 Erythroxylum roigii
CTACTTTGATGAATACAATTTACCATTCATTAAAAAAAAAACTAATGGCTACATAATACAAACCGTTTTAACAGAAATAATAATTTAAAAATAAACAAAAGACTTTGTAATTTTGTTGAATCATTCTTCAACATATATGTGTATACTTTGGAGGTAAAAGACACATTGTTTCCACGTAATGTAAGTAAAACTGAAGCTAAATCAAAGCTCTGTTAGTGTAAAACTGAATTTAATTTGCATCTGCTCTGGTTTTTCTCCCCCTCACCTCTCTTCCGCATTTGCTCTGATTTTTCTCCCACATTACCTAAATCAAATCTGTGTTAGTGTAAAACTGAAGCTAATTTGCCAAGTTCCAGGGTCTTCAAGAATGCCATTTTCGCTTACCTCGTTTATACGGTGTCATTGAAGTTCCTCCTTTGAATGTCAAGTCATTAGTTGTCGTTGCATCATCCTTGTAAATCATTCGATAAGTTGGAACGTTAACCTTCTGTCAAAAGTATGTATGTGATACAATCAACGAAAAAAACTTAATTTTGCATGACAACATAACTCAGTACCTTCTCATGTAACTAACTTCTCAAATGTGTGTATATATATACCTCTTGCCTTATCATATCTGCAGCTTTAAACTGAGCATGCAATTTTGTTAGTTGATTATGTTCGTCTTCATCTTTCTTAGTACTTCGCAAGCATATAACCCCAACCGAACCAACAACACACCATCCTCAACTTTCACAGCAAAAGATCCTACCTCACACCTTCTTCTTCTTCTTCGTCAACTTTTCCAGGGCACAGCGTCGAATATGCAAGAAAAATGGGAGACAGACAACCACCACCAAGCAACAACATCGTCGAGACTTGCAGCCTCTATCCACTGCCAGGACTTATATTATCTCAAAATGTCGACAGATTACTTGAGTCATTTCATGCATTTATTTAATCACAGACCAAATCTTTCTGGTCTACCATCAAACGAAATCATCTCTCTAAGCATATTGCATGCTTGATTACAATTAAGTACAAAAAAATCCCAATACGAAGCCACCACACTCCGTTTATAAGTATGTGAAATAACTTCTTTTTTTCTATGGGAGACAAAAGGATAGTGAAAAGGAATGAAGAGGAAGATTATATCACCTCCTTAGGCCAACGTTGAAATTTTTTTCCAAGGAGCAGACTCATCCCATAATGCAGGAGTTGAAGCGATATTGCAACTTGCATTTTAGCTTCATATCATATGCAGGTAATAATAGCACATGTTTTTATGGAAGCTTTGTTGAATCTTACCGTTATCCATAAAAAGAATGCCAGTTCGAAGGAATTCTGGAATAGGATGATGTGAATCAAAAACGGCGCAACGTTGGGTTGGTTGAACCAAAACAATCTATCTGAAGGTTGAACAACCAGGTCTCCTTTCACTGCCACATGTTTCTCAGCAAACTAATGAGCCAACTGGGTAATTACATGTTCCAGTTTAGTGCCCACGGCTAGTAGGAGCTGTTTAAGTAAAAAAGAAGAAAAAGCAACAATTCTGAAATTTAGATAAACTCTCTCTTTTGAATCCATTTCATGATCTGATGATCATGATTTCAGGGTGTAGCTTTTGCCTTTGTCACGGTGTTTGTGCGGCTGCGCAATCTGTGCATGTGGTGGGAGATGACCCAGGGCGCAGAGTGTCACGAGACAGGGACGTAAATTTTGGTCCGGCTTGGCCCGATCTTTCTCGATTTTAGCGCAGATTAACCAAATCACGAGCTAAAATAGTTCGACTCAAACATTGCCCAGCTCGGCCCATGGTTTGACCGAAACGATAAAAACAACATCGTTTTGTAAATTTTATTTTTTTACAAAGATAAGCCGGGTTGGGTAAGGTTGGCCCGCAGGTTACCCCATCCAGTGGTCGAGCGAAGCCGGGCCAAGAACGGCCCGGACCCGAACGACCTATTGACATCCTACCACAAGGTGGTGCAAGAGTATACTTAAGTCGAGTACATTAAGGTTAGGTTAAAGTTTAATTAAAACGGTGGTCTCACATTTAATAAAAAATACAAATTTCTTTTATTTAATTAAAATAGGGATCCTACGGACCTCGGCCCAAAGTTAACGGTCACATAAAACCCGATTCGATTTTCTCCATTCATCTCTTTCCACGTGTGAAATCTGTGACCGATATTTTGTGACAGTCAGTGACTGGCACATTTCTCATCCTCCTGTTGATAAGAAAACAACGTCTACCTAACCAAGTCGCCTTTAGATAAAAAGGTCGGAAGTTGCAAGGAAGCAGCAGTTCAATCTACGCGTCTGAAATTTTCAAGGAAATTTCCTATCGCTAACGAGTACTCTTCCTGGTACGAATCTGTCAGCACTTCCTTTTTTCTTCAAAATTTTTGTTTTATACCTTTAAATCCGCGAAAAAGCAGATGAATTGTCGACTGGGTCTTCACGGAGTGAAGATCGAGGACTGTTTTTGGCTCTAGTTTTTTCCTTTTTTTATATATATAATTAAATTGGGCTGAGTTTGTGAGAATTTGCGGGGTTTCGTTTCAATTTTCCCCGTAATCTGATTTTGATACGTGAATTTAACATTTAGGTATGGTTATATCATTCGATTTGCTTTGCTTGGTTGTGTTTTGTTTGAATGGATGATGAATTGTAGATCTTTTGAATGATCTATGGATTCAAGTGGTTTCCTTTAAAAGAAATTTCTAGCTTATCCAACTTTTTTTTTTTCTGGGAAAGCTGTAGATCTTGATGGGTTTTATTTTGTTGATGATTTACTGGATTTTGTGTGTACCATATACCTAAGCTATTGCTAGTAATTTTATTTTGATGGTTAGATATGGGGTTGATGAATTTGTTTTTATGTAATATCTTGTAGTGAATAAACAAAATGAGTCGGCCACAGGGTCCACACCGCCCGTTCTTTCCGTTTGGAAACCCTTTGCGGATGATATCACCAAAGAGCTCGCATCTATCTCCTAAGCTTCTCTCGCTGTTGCATGCTTTTGAGGAAACTTTGGCTGAGAGGTTGAGAAAGCTTATTCCAGAAAACAAGGATGATGTTCTTACCTTGGCGTGGATGAAATCAGCTATGGCATCACTTTGTGAGACTCACACTGACATAAAAACCCTTATTGTGGACCTTGAGCTTCCTGTGACTGACTGGGATGACAAGTGGATAGACATGTACTTCGACGTCAGTGTGAAGTTGCTTGATATATGCATTGCTTTAAGCTCTGAGATCTCGAGACTCAACCAGGGTCATCTCTTGCTTCAATGTGTTCTGCATAGTTTGGAATCGGATACATCAGAACGATTTACACGGGCCCGTTCTTCTCTTGATGCATGGAGACAGCACATATCTTCAAGAAATCCTAGAGTTAAGAATGTTCATGCCATATTAGACAATCTCGTGGAGTCAATGGATTTGCCAAAGGTTAAGAACTCAGCTAAGGGAAAAGTGTTGATGCGAGCAATGTATGGAGTTAAAGTAGAGACCGTGTTTGTGTGTAGTATTCTTGCTGCTGCCTTCTCAGGTTCAAAGAAATCTTTAGATTTGGACATTCCTGATACAGTCTTGTGGTCCTCAGCATATTCTGCTTTGCAAACTAATGTGTACCGGGGAATTAAGGAGTTATCTTCTGATGAGAAATTTATCTTGTTGAAGGAATTGGATTCTGTTGATGCCAAGGTGAAGAAGCTGTATCCCATGGTCCAAGACGGAATTGAATCAACTGAAGAGGAAGCATTTAAAAATTCTATTTCAGATTTGAGAAGGGTGTCTGAGGAACTTTCTCAAGGGCTCGATTTTCTGGCCAAGGAAGTGGATGGATTTTTCAAAATAGTTTTAACTGGTCGTGATGCTTTGCTTTGTAAATTGAGAGACTCTGCTAATGCGACTGACCCAAAGCTAGGGTGTAACATAGAAAAGCAGGCTGTGAGATAATATGTTTGAGTTAGTTGTTCATCTGTATACAAATATTTCAGGAGTAAGATGTTTTCTTACTGATAATATCTTGTGTCTTTTACAGTATTCTGTGTGCTGTGATGCATTTGTTTCGTACAAGTGTAATAGTTCTGTAATCTTGATCAATATAAGAAAGTGTTTTGTCATATTGTTGATTGTACTCAGTTTGTTTACGTTTATACCCTTATTGTCATTTATCCCATAGATTCAACATGAAAAGATCGATAGCATTCTTTGTTCTTTAGATAGTGTTGTTAATTGAAACTTTATGTTCATGAACATGTTCCTTCGGCCGTTGATCATGGTATTGAATGCAGATATTTGACTTTGAGTTTCTTCTCATCGGTGGTTATCGGTAGGTGCACGATTATCCTACATCTGCGTACTCAAGCTCTCAGTTATAAGAAATTTGATGTTTGCGAAGATTAGTTAAGGTGAAGACGTTTATGGATTGTTCATTGTGGTTGGATGTCATGTTTCTGCCTGTAACGTACATGGCAAAGTACTATATTTTTCTGGGAAGAAATCTGATCTTAACTTTTTGATGTTGTAGGAGGAAGTTTCTTCTCATCAACTGAGAAGTTCACGTGGTAAGCACCATTCAACCACCTTTTTCCCCCACCCCTCATCTCATTAATTGTCTGACCACAAGCTTGTTTCTAGATTCATGCTTTATAAATGTGGATTGTTGACGCAACAGGTATGGCTTTATGAGTTATTTTGAGTTTAGCTTTTCTTGTGGGGGAAGAACTATAACTCCTAGCTTTTTAGACTTTAGTGCATGCACTGAAGCATTTTGAAGTCACACTCCCATGTAACTGCACCACCCAACATCAATGAGGTTTGGGATTTTACTCGAATGACAAGTCTTTCTGGTTTCACGTACCACCTTATTGTGGCCAGCTTCATGATGGGCTTGACACAAGATACCTCTTTGATTCAGATTCTTACCTAAGTTGATGGTGGGTTTGGCACTCATGAGTCATGAGGCTTCAATAGATACTCTTTGGTTAGGGTTTATACTTTTAGAGTTTATACTTCAAAACATACTTAACAATTTGTTTCTTTATAATAAGAGTTTATAATTTATTATAAGTTATCGAGAATATATAATAATTTGTTAATCACATGCTAAATGCCAGAGCTTCCAAGCACAATTAAACAATAAATATGGCAATGAACTGACCATGAGCTTAAATTCAGGTGTTTTCAATAGATCGGCTTATGACTCATAGGCCTAAATTCAGATATTTTTAATGGATCAGTTTATGGGCCAAATTAGGCCTAGATCAATTCGACACCTAACTTTTCATTGTTTTCCTTAAAAGAGTTAGGTTTCAGGCAGACTTGAATCTAGACAATTTAGGTACGAACTCAATTAAAAAAAAAAGACATTTTATATTTTCAATTTCAAAATTTTATTTAAAAAAATGAGCGAGACCATTGCAAGAAAAGGAAAATTGGATAGAGTAAAATTTTGGTTCTTACACACACACTTGCACGCGAGACGTTATAATAATTGTTAAATTGCAATTTATTTAAATTGTTCGTGATTATAACTGTCATAATTATTAAAAAACTTTTAACTATTGTCCTCATTTTTTATTATCATAAAATATTCTTTTAAGAATTAAATTCCAAATTATCTTTAAATTTTTACATTTCTTATTTTACCTTTTAATTAGGCTTGATCGGGTTTGAGGTAGTTGGGCCCAAGCCTGAGTCAGACTAAGTTCGAGGCAATCAAGCCCTAGCTTGAGTCCGACTTGACTTTTTTATTTTCTGAAGTTAAAAATAGTTAATGACATAGAAAATTTTCAGCTCGAACTTGACTGGGCCCGAAGCATCTAAGCCTGAATTCAAGCTCAACTTAGCTCTACCCAACTTGATTTTTTTATTTTTTAAATTGAAAATGGAAAACAATGTTTTTTTTCTTTATAGTCATTAGAACGAGGCCTATAATCAACTAAGTCTAGTTCATTAATCTCAAGCTGGGTCGGGCCTTATTAGGCCCAGGCCCAAATTCCATCTCTAACAAACCTTGTTTTGATATTTTGGACGCATCAATTAGCATTATTCAAGTTATGTTAAATGATCTTTATAACTTTAAACTTAATTAAATTCAATAAATTTGAATTTTATCTGTTAATTCGTCGTGATCATCCCTAATTACGATAATGGAAAAAAAATATATTAAAATTTAACATTAAATATTTAGATTAACACAGCCCATTAAAGGCCGAGGTTGACCAAGTCACGAGGATTTGGTACATGAGAAAACCACCCCACGTGTTGGCGTCCACGTCAGTCATCAAACTACAATATTATTGTTTTCACAATTCTTATCCAACTAGTCACCAATATCATTATTTAATTCCGCCTTTTAATTTTTTAATTCTAGTATTTAAAATGCAATTTGACTTTTACGTTCAATGGTTGAATTGACTCTAAATGACCTTTTAAAAGAGTTAAGTCGATTCAAACTAGTTTAAATTATATATTTTTAATGCAATTTTTAATAAATTAATATTACACTTCAATATATAGCAAAATTAATGTATTCAGTGTACAAGACTTTTTTTATTTCGTGGCAGTTTAAAGAAGGTCGTAATATACATAACTTTTTTAAATATTTTTACAAAGAAACCGTTTCTGTGATTTAAAATTATGACCTTATCAATACAAAGAAACAACTTTACTTGTTATTTCAAGACTTACAATTAAAATTTTATTTTAAGTATTAAAAGAAAAGAAAAAGAGACAAGTAAGAGTGACATGATTGAATCAATTACGGACGTCTCGTTTTTAGCGGCAGTGTGAGAGTTGGAGCTACTAGGAAATTCGAGGCCGCTGGAACCTGATGCTGGGCAGGGTCAGTGATCAATTAGCTGCTGACCAATCGGTATGTGACTACTCCTTGTGCGCATAAATGTACAGGCTACGTAGGAACCTGAAAAATCTTAAGATTCTAGATTTACCTCTTTTAGGGCTCTTGGATAAGATTTTAGTAGCTTAAGATTAGTCCAATTTTACCAGAGTACTTAATGTATTAAAAAAAAAAGAAGGAAAAGTGGGTGATAAAGAGATTGATGAATAATCATCACAGTAGCCTATAGTTAAACGACACCAAATCAAATCAAAAAATAAATGAAAGTACAAAAGAAGAGAACTTTATGAAAAAGTCGTATATATTCACGAGACGCAAGCTCTTCCAGTTCAAAAGTTCACATTAAGTGTGAAGTGAAAAGAAATGTCAAGTTACTTTACACCTGCCGATGCGTCCCCTCCAATTTAGTCTCTCGCTCTTCAACTTCAACTCAGATAATCGCCTGTCCGTGTGTGTGTTCTTCAGAATCTGTTAAGCCTCGAGCGGTTAAGTGGATCCGATTTGGATCCAAGTATGTCAACGGAGCCGAGTTTTGGCTCGGGGGAGCATCACATCAGAGGCACGCCGACTCACGGCGGCCGTTACGTGCAGTACAACGTGTACGGTAACCTCTTCGAGGTCTCCAGGAAGTACGTGCCTCCTATTCGTCCCGTAGGTAGAGGCGCCAACGGCATCGTTTGGTGAGTTTCTTGCGCTTCGTTACGACGTCTTGTTTTAGCTTCTTTAGCTCTTGTGATGAATATCACGTTGAGAGAGATTTGGTCTTTGGTTTTGCGGTTCTTGATCTAGAGAGGTGTTGAGTATGTGAGCTTCGTTTGACTATGGTCTTAGTTTCTGAGGTTGCTTAAGATAATTTAAGAGATTACTCTATAGGCAAGTCAGTTAAGTATTAATCATATGATCATGGAGGTTGCGGTTATTTGCTTTGGATTTTACAACAAGTAATTTAACATGTAAGTAACTTCGATATGATTCTGAAGAAAATGGTTTGAGTCGTTTTTGTTTATTCTGTTTTGATGAGAATTCAGATAGCTGTTAGTGATATGGAGTATGTAGTAGTTACAAGTCCCATGCATTTCACTAAATATCTGTGTTATCAATAATGTGAAGGAAGATATGACTTTTGGTTTCCTTCAGTGCCGCCGTGAATTCTGAGACTCGTGAGGAAGTAGCCATTAAGAAGATTGGTAATGCGTTTGACAACCGGATAGATGCTAAAAGGACTTTGAGAGAGATTAAGCTTCTTCGCCACATGGATCATGAGAATGTAAGATTGTTTGCTTTAGCTATTTTTCAGATTTATCAGTGCTCATGGTTGAGAAGTATTACTCACTGCTATAATTCTAAGTTGTTGAAAACTTTCTCGTTTTCTATTGTAATTTGATTATTGAGAAATTGACTATCAAGTTTCTGTTGCCGTTACCTTGTTCTTTGTTGAGAGGATTGTGGTTTTCTGACTGATTGTTCTGTTCATTGCAGGTTATTGCTATCAAAGACATCATTCGACCTCCCCAAAAGGAGAATTTTAATGATGTTTATATTGTTTATGAATTAATGGATACTGATCTTCATCAAATAATAAGGTCTAATCAACAATTGACAGATGATCATTGTCGGGTTGGCATCATTGATTTCACACTAAATTTGCTACTTCTTTATTTACATTGGGGAATCTGTTTTGTTTGGTTACTCGACATTCCTACTGATTTATTCAATATTTTCGGAGCTTGTAGATTATTGTTGGCTGCAAATGCTATGATCCACTATGAAGCTAGAATAGATTCTTTCTCGGGATGATACTATGCCTCTCCATAACTGTCAATATATAATTTTGATCTTGCGAGTTTGAACTGCTGGGTCGAGGATGGGGGTGGGGAGTAGGAGAAGTGTTAACAATGCAAAATATATTTTAATACAGACCATGGGAATTATTGGGGTCACGATAAGAGTAACATGTTCTGCAGAACAATATGCACATCAATTTCGAATGGTTGTTTTAAAGATTGATACACAGCTTTGTGATCAGCTATCATGAATTGACCTCAAAAGCTGCTTTTTTCTCGTTTAGGAACTCATGCTGGAACTAGACCAGAAATGGTCAGGGAAGATTTCTTGATGCTATGACAGTCCCCCTTTACTGCGTACTCACTTTAGCATTTATTCCTTATAATGAGTCACAATTACCGATAACTGTTGGGACCAGCTACTGTCTAGCCCATTTTTAATACCATCTGCTTCCTTTCTTCAGATTTATCATCCTTTCTCAACTCTGCATGTGAAATTGCGTACTGCCCACGACATAGATGTAGATAATGGTTATGTGAGTATACTGCTGGATTACATGTTTGAACTTTCAGCAAGTAATCTATTTTAAATTTTTTTTGCAGTACTTCCTCTACCAATTTCTGCGAGGACTCAAATATGTACATTCAGCCAATGTTCTGCATCGTGATTTAAAGCCCAGCAATTTGCTTTTGAATGCTAATTGTGACCTGAAGATTGCGGACTTTGGCCTCGCAAGAACAACATCTGAAACAGATTTTATGACCGAGTATGTTGTTACTCGTTGGTACCGGGCACCAGAATTACTTCTCAATTGTTCAGAGTACACTGCAGCCATTGATATATGGTCAGTGGGTTGCATATTCGGTGAAATCATGACGAGACAACCTTTATTTCCTGGAAAAGACTATGTTCATCAGCTGAGACTTATCACGGAGGTATTTTCTTTCTGGCTATTCAGCAAATATTCTCCAAAATAATTATATCCCTTCTATGAATATACAAGATTTTCTTGTTCTTTTGTTTAAAGATACCTATATATGCTGTGGACTTATCACAAAGTTTTTGTTTTCTTCATGTCTCGTTGTTTGAAATTTTGAAGCAGAATGCTTTTGGCCTTTTCTCGTTAAATTTTAAAAATGAAACTTTATCTCTATTCCTTATTCATGTTTTTGGTTATTGTGAGTGTCTGGTGGGACTGCATGACCATTGAATCTGTATATGGAATTGGGTTATAGCATTGATATCTCAATTGCAAGTACCGGAATATTTAGGTAGAAGAGTTTTCTACTGAAGGTTCCATAATGCACCATCTTCATCTTGTCCTTTCGTGATAGATTTTTGGAAAATGAGATTTCTCGTCCCCAATATGACATTAACAATTTTACTAGGAAAATTTACTTTGCCGTCATTGCACAAGGCTAATTTGTTTACACATGCGTGAAACTTCTAATACAATTTGATAAGAGTTGAAATGTAAAGGCATGCCCTCCCAAGTGGATCATGTTGAATTTGGCTGCTTACGCATTTGTATACTTGCTTTCAAAAGCTCATAGGTTCTCCAGATGATTCCAGCCTTGGATTCCTACGAAGTAATAATGCTCGAAGATATGTTAGGCAATTTCCGCAATACCCAAGACAAGATTTTGCTGCTAGATTCCCTAATATGTCTTCTGGTGCTGTTGATTTGTTAGACAAGATGCTGGTCTTTGACCCACACAGGCGGATTACCGGTAAATTGAAATACTACTGAATTTGTATGATTGTTTAATATATTGCTTACTGCGTTAGATTGGAATTTCGTGATGAATATCGTCTTTTGGTGGACTTTCAATCAGGTGTGACATTTTCCATCATTTGCAAGTGCTTAAATTACTGAACAAAATGTGAAGCGTTGTCCGTACTAAATTGAATTTGGACTTATATATAGAAAAAACTATTTAGTTCATTCTTTTAGTTCCACAAATCATACTAAATTGAATCTGGACTTATATATAATAAAAACTAAAAAAGTCAAAAAGTTAACGTACTTAGTGCACAAGGCTCCTGGCGGGGTCTTGGGAGGATCAATATGTACGTAACATTCTCTTTGTATTTTTTGCAAAGAGGTTGTTTCTGTGACTTGAATTTGTGACCTTATAGTCACAAAGGATCAACCACCTTCATAGTAAAAACTATTTAGTGATCTGTTAGTTTCCATAAATCATACTAAATTGAATCTGGACTTATTTATAGTAAAAACTTTTTAGTTCAATTTTTTAGTAGCATAAATCTTTTTGTTCAAGTGTCTGAGGGATAAGCTTTTTGATTATAAACTAGAATCTGATGTTTCCCTGATTTATTTGCAGTTGATGTGGCTCTTTGTCATCCATATTTGGCACCTCTTCATGATATCAATGAGGAGCCTGTTTGTCCTCGACCGTTCAGCTTTGATTTTGAACAACCCTCATTTACCGAAGAAAACATCAAGGAACTCATCTGGAGGGAATCTGTAAAATTCAATCCAGATCCTTGAGAATCATCAGATGTTGTGTTGTATACACGTAGGACTAGGAATGTACTCCATGATTCCAATTTAATGTTATTGTATGATCAGTCAGATTCTCCAAGAAATCTGAAGAACAAAAGATCAAAGAGCCCAGTGTCACTAATGTCAGCAGGAGAGCTTCTTTCAGCTGCGATATAAGATCCTTTGTAATATTCAAACATTTCAATATAAGAGTAGTCAGTAGCATTATGCTCAAGGAAAATTGCAATTGCCGGTTGCTGTAATATGTCTGTTCGGCAAGCGCCTGATTCTGCACTTCACTTAAACTCGGATTTCTCTGATATCCATCCTGTACTGGAGTGGGCAAGGCTGTGAGATCCAATTTTATCAGTTCTCAATTTCTGTAACATATCTGTTTGTGAAGAATTTCTTTGATTTAGTAGGTAATAACAGCTCTCGACCACTGACATGGCGAAGCTAAAATCTGTAAATATTGCTTCTGATAAATTGTGTTATTATTAGTTTACTTCCAGTGTCGAGCATGATTTTATCATTTGGTCCGTGGCATTTTGTTTGTTTGTATGGCTGTACCTGAGTTCGGAGAGTCAGATCTATCTAAAGATCTCGCTCTTTCTATAACACAAATCTCAACTCTATCCATCGTCGTTGCGCAGAGGCTTCAGAACTTCTGTGTATACTAGAATCATGGAAATGGAAGCAGATGATACATTGTCTTGCTATTAGTCTACTTTCAATGTTGAGCATGAATGTTTCATTTGGGTCTATGGCAATTTGCGTATGACAGGATTCGGAGAGTCGATATATCGGTGGACCTTGCACTTTTGCTAACACAAATCTCATCTCTAACTATTAATGTTTGTGCAGAGGTTTCAGGGCTTCTGTGTGTACTCAATCCTGGAAATGGAAGCAGAAAAAGATGGACCATGATGTGTTGTTAGTAAGATGTGTGACTAACTCAAGCTAAAATACATTGCTTGTCCAAACTTAGCATATACACTGCTAATAATGGAAGTTATATAATTTTTTTCAAGCTTCAGGCCCTATATGCTGTAAGACTAAGTTATACATCACATATAGGTCTTTCTGTAAAAGCACTTTTGGAGCTTCACTGATTCGATTGGTAAATTATCAGGAGGGAAAGCACAGGCTGTAACCTTCGCAGGCCCTTGATCACGTAACAAATCACAAGCTCTTGGACTCACCTTGCTGGAGATTCCTTCAACATCAATGCAGGTCCAAGCCACCTTCTTGGCCTTAGTAGCCATTCCAATTGTGACATTGGATATGCAAATTTCCTTGAAAGGGTCACCTGAAATGCCCTCCAATCTGGCAGCTACGTTGACATCATCAGCAACCATGTCTCTGTAATTGATCCCCTGAATCACAGGTAATGCATGTGGATCGAAGTTTTTATCTGCATGAGAACCATAGTTTCCTGTAATCCAAAACGCCCATTTCATGGTGTGCATGGTCATTCTTCTCACGTATATGTCCTTAACGTACCCTCCTCTGCCTACAGCTGTTTTGATCCTGACACCTGATTCTGTGTTAATGGCTGTGATGTCCTCTGCTCTCACGTCCTCGATCCCACCTGACATTTCGCTTCCTAATGCAATTGTGGCACTTGTTGGAGATATGCATGTTAGACGTCTGATGATCACCTGCTTTGTGGGCATTCCATATGCAATTCCATACTCGTCCCAACCACTCTTCACTGCCACACAGTCGTCTCCAGATACGATGTAACAGTCTTGGATTTTCACGTTCGTGCAAGAATCTGAAACATCCAGAGTAAGTTAACTTTCAAGAATTCTCAACTTTCTTTTAAGGTATTTACAGATTATGGTGCTGATGGAAGTTGGTTGGAAGGAAAAACATGCCTGGGTTGATGCCATCGGTGTTTGGAGATTTGACAGGAGCAATAATTGTAATTCCTTGCACCAGTATATTGCTGCAACGCCAGAATTTTTAAGGTAAAGAACAACAAAGAGCTTCTAACTTTGTCACCAATCACTTTAACAAATGTACAACAAGCACTAGGTATGATATCAAATTGAGTCGGGTCGGATCAAGTCAGTTAATTTCTTTTAGAAAAAGAAAATTAAAATCTCCATATACTATCCCGAGGAAAATAATATATATAAACACAAAAATTTAATAAAATTAGACAATATGCAAATGTGCTATTTGATTATATAACATAACAAGAGGATAAATGTGTGAATTTATGGTTAAAAAAAACAGGGAAAACAGGGGAAATTTCAGGGTTACCTGCTATAAACAGGATGAACATTCCAATTTGGAGAATTCAGGAGAGTCAGATTAGAAATTTGGAGATTGTCAGAGTGCATGAGCTCGATCAAGTAGGGTCTAGTGTACTTCAGTTTTCCCTTGTGAAAATTCTGCCACCAGAATGAACCCTGACCATCGATTGTGCCATTGTCCCCTGACACAGTTAAGAACAATCTTAACTCAGTAAACTGGCGACCTGACACTCAACGTAGATTCACCTGACAGACTTAAAGAGTTTGCTTCAGTACCTGTAATAATAACGTCAGTGAGGTTGGTTCCAAATATGAGACTCCCGTACCTTCCGGCCGGCGCGTCTCTTCCTCTGCCGTATGACGGCAGGGGTTTCATCACCGGCCACTCTTTAATGTCCTGTTTCAATGCAGTCACTTGTCAGGATTTATCAGTTGATACGGACACCCCACTATGATGAATACACAAGCAATAAAATGGCAAAACCTGAGAGGCTAGAAGAACAGCATCTTTGTCGAGGAATAGCGTGAAGTGACTCGTGAGGCTAAAGCTACCGGTCAGCCATTTTCCGGCAGGAACAAAGAGTTGAGAACCACCGCTTTTGGCATACTGACTCAGCTTATTGATTGCCACCTGAAACGCCTTCGTGTTTGATGTTCTTCCATCTCCAACCCCTCCAAAATCTGTTATGGATGCACTGTGAGCTCTGCAACTTATGGCATTGTACTCGATCGAGTTGGAAATTCTTGCTCTTCTGCACTCAGCTGCTCTTAAGTTTGCTAATGCCACCACAGAAGTTACTATTACAATTACCTTTATCACCTGAGGAAAAGGAAAAACACAAATTAGTTTCAGATTACTCGTGCTCTGTATCTAAATTCATGCCTTTTAAACCAAATTCCATGCAAAGGGTTAGATCAAAACAAGCTTCAAGTATTAACTTGAAAAGGGTATGAAGTAAATGGAAAGTTTATCAAGCTTCAAGTAGTAACTTGAAAAGGGTATGAAGTAAATGGAAAGTTTATGAAACTTGAAGCTATGCCTGGAAAATTTTCTGCAGGAAGGAAAAGAGAAGGGTCTAAGTTGGTTTACTTGAGCTCTCTTGGGACTAATCCGCAGGGACTCCATTAGAAGTGAAGATGGTGTTGAATATGTTTTGAGTTATTTGTTAAGAATGTATTTATAGACAGAAAATGCTCAGCCACTATACTGTTTTTCCTCCTTGGAAGCAAATTACAGTTGATTGACATCATCTTTAACAATAATGATCTTATCATAACTTTAGTCAATTGCCATTCATTTCAAAGTTGAACCTATTAGTTCTTTAGTCACAATCTTTTTATACAAACCGAACCGTATCAACGAGCTGTTTTTTTCACGGAAGTGTTATATAATAGTCTAAAGGACTATTTTTCAGATTAAACTTGATTTATTAAATTGAAATTTGCTTAAGTCCTTGATTCTGTTCCAAATTTCTGATATGATATCAGTAATATTTAGTATTAGGTAATTAACATATGAAGAATTTAGGAATTACAGAAACAAAAAGTAAGTCTAACATTTTGAGTAGATAAGATTATAAGCTTTACAAAAGTTTGATAATGGTCATAATTTAAGCAATCTTCACTTTTCTTTTGTATTTATTATATTTTAAATAACATATAAAAACTATGAAAATAATTTCCCAAAAACTATGAAAAGTCAATCCTCTCGTGGTGTGTTGAAGGAGTTGGAGAACCTTGTTCCTGTTAGGATGTTTCAACTTTGTGTCACTTAATTTTATTCATACTGTTCATATATTTGTGTAAATTTTATATGAATATGTAGATAAGATTTAATAAAATATGGTATAAATTGATTAACCGGAACAGAAAATCTAATACACAAAGAACCCATACCCCTTTTTTATTATAAAGAACCGTACCCCTTTGTGTCCACTGTCTACAGCATTCATGACTGTCCACCAAATACACTTTTTCACCACCATTTCACCAAACTTTGATTTTTTAATTTTTATTTAAATAAGATTTTTATCATTTTTATATTAATAACATTGTACTTATTATATTCTAAATAAAATATAAAAAATAATAAATTACTTAAAACCTTAATAAAATATTTTTAAAAAGCATCTTTAAAATTATTATATATTTAAAAGATTTAAATTACTCAGGGTCATGTCATTTTAACTTTAACATGCCTGAATTAGTGGCGTCTTTTACTTTCTAAAAAGGAAGACCAGGAGAATATTAAATACTAGTGACCCTGCGAGCGTAATTTTGGCAGAGAGTAGCTGAGCTAAGTGCCTACAAACACAGCAGAAGTCAAGTAGAGAATAGTAACTTAGGTGGTTGATGTGGACTACTCACCATTATCTCGTAACTTCAGTTCGGTTTACAATTTAATAAATTCCGGTTAAATAATTTAAATTTATATTTAATTTCGATCAAAGTAATTTAAATAATGTTGTTTTATATAAAATTGGATTGTTTAAGTATACTAAATCGGATCTCAAATGAATATTTTAAATTAATTTTATCCTATAATTTGATTAATCGAATTCACTTTTTTTCTTAAACGGAGGAATCCGCAGTTGCTATTTTTTGGAAGCATATTGGATAAACTTTCGGAGTGACGTAATAGCTTGCAAATAACGCTAATCAGATGCTCTACATTAGGCAAGCCCTATACTATAGACTTAATCGAGAGAACGTAAGTAGGGAGATTCGAACACATGACCTTTTAATTTTATACCTCTCATTCTACCAATTCGAATTTAGGTTTGAACTTAATCAAGCCGCTTAAAATGATGTTATTTTAGATTATAACGAGTTATTTGAATATTGTAAATCAGATACCAAACAAATCTCTTAAATTTAATCTTAACGTATAATTTGATCAATCGAGTTTGATTTGATGTTTAGTGAGTTCAAAACCACATAATCCAAATTTAGGTTTAAACCTAATCGAACCACTTAAAACAATGTTGATTTAGACGAACTTAGGTCATTGGGATATTTTAAATTGGACATCAAAAAGAACTCTTAAATCTAATCTTAACCTACAATACAATCAATTGAGTTCGATTCAAAATTTACCAAACTGCTTAAAATAAAGTTGTTTTTGAATGATCTCATTTGGATATTTTAAATAGGACATCAGACTAATTTCTTAAATTTAATTTTTACTTGGCCTAGATTAACTCGTTCTTTTCACAATTGTTAGGCTTCGGATTAAGTCAAACCTAAATAATTAAAGTCAAAATTTTGACTCGATACTCAATTTTTAAAAAAATTAAGTATAAATTTTAGTTAAATCAAGTTAAATTTGTTAATTTCGAGCTAATTACTTTGCTCGAGCTAATTACTTTGCTTAAACTTAAACCCATTTCATTAATTTTGGACCGAGTCG